>CM069141.1:10934375-11002383 GCA_035221665.1 Okamejei kenojei
GTATGGAGTGTAATTTAATTATTATTATTTTGTATAGGTGGAAGGAAGATTAGGTGATTAGGTTGTTGGAGGAGTTTTAGTGTAAGGAGTTGCCCATTCGGGTGTGGGATGCGTGTGGCGGTTGTTTTAGATTCTCTCTTTTCTGAATCCAACCCTCTTTAGAATTTACATTTTTTTTTTAAATGCTTCTATTCCTATCCGGTTTTCTATGTTTTGGCTGAATATAAATTTTTTATATATTGCAAAAATCCTCTATTATATTCTTTGGGTTGTACTAATGGCTCGCCATTGTATGATTTAATTTCTTTGATTATCTTTTCTCCTCCATTTTTCCGTAATTGACGAGCAATAATTTTTGGGGTTTTATCTCAGAATTCAAATTGTAATTGTTTAGTATATTGATAGAGTTTTACAACTTGATCTGAGTATATTTTATTAATTTATATTTTCAGTGCAGCGATTTTGTTATGTTTTGTCATGGATGGATTAGCAGCATTCTCTGTGTCTAATTGCTTAATATCCTTTTCCAATTCCTGTTGTTCCTCGATTCTCTTTATATAAAATGCTTGAGAATTTTTAATTTTTTAATTAATTTTATTTTTATTTTCTTTCTTCCTTTTTTTTCGTTTTTTATTATATCCTTAAATAAGTTTTAAATACATGTATCCTCACATTCCCGACTATTGTATCTTCACATTCCCGACATGTATTCTCACCTTCCCGAATCTATCCTCACATTCCGAACATTCCCGATCTCAAGATGGCGGCGGACCGGAGTTGCAGGCGGCCTCTCCAGTGAAAATTTGGCGATTTGCGGATTTTTGGAGTGAGTTCAACAACACCCCCCCCCAACCCCCTTGTGGACCCAGGTGGTTTGTGAGTATGAAGAGTGTGTAGCGGAGGAGTGTGCGTGCGTGCGTAAGTCGTACGAGCGGCAGGTTTCTTTTACAAATCGGAAACAAGGCTTCGTGTGGTGTTAACCACTCCTTACGGAGATTCTGACGCTGGCCCACATAGGTGCGCAGGACCACGGAGAGCTGCGGCTGCACCCGCACCGGGAACACGCTTGGTGGGGGGTGCGAGGCCCACGGGAGCGAGGCTGCACCGCACCGGGACAACGGCTGGTGGGGAGGTGCGCAGGCCCACGAAGGCGCGCAGGCCCATGGAGAAACCGCGGCTGCACCGCACCTGGAACCAATGCTGATGGGGAAACATCGCAAGCGGTGTAGCAGTAGGCAGAAGTGGGGGAAGCGCAGAGGAGCCTACGCTAGGCTAAAGCGAACCCTCAACAGACCGGCAGTGCCTACTGTCATGTTGGAATGTCCGCTCCCTCGACAACAAGAGGGACTACATTTTTTTTTTTCAAGAGGCGCGGAGAACCTCCCAACGAAGCATGAAGAAATGCTAAGTCGGACGTCCTAACGGAGACTGCTGAATCAGGAACATCACAGACGTACGATCAGTTGGAGGGAGTTATGCTAACATAGAGTGATAGGAGTAGCTTCGCTAGCTGTTAGGGCAGAGGAGGGGGACTGGCTGTGTATGTGAACAGATCATGGAGCCGGGATTTTCCACATCGGCAGTCTTCATCACGGCCGTCTTATGTTCCACCGAGCGCGGGACGTGAAGGATGCTATGACACAGCTCTACAAACAACTCAGTGAGCAGCAGAGGGAACAACCCAGATGCTTTTTCATGCAGCTGGGGATTTCATCCAGGACAAGTCTTACTTCTGTCCTGCCTAAATTATACCAGCACGTGAACATTGCAACCAGGAGAAAGAACAACTAGATCTGGTGTACACCAACATTAAAGATGCATATAAAGCAGCCCCCCTCGCCCATATCGGCAACTCTGACCAGCTAGCGGTTATGCTCACATCTGCATTACAGACCCAGGGTGAAACAGGAAGGCCAATGGTAAGAAATCAGAAATTGGCCACAGGGAGCGGGACCGAGACACTACAGGACTGTTTCGAAAGACACAGTGGGCATCTTCAGAGAGCGCAGCAAACAGACAACAGTAGGCATCAAACCTCCAAGAATACACAGCATTCCTTCATCGGATACATCAATAAATGATCGAGGATGTAACGGTGGTAAACCTCAGGAGGCGTGCCCAATTGGAAACCAGGCTTAACTGGGGATGTGTGTTCCCTACTGAGATTCCGGATGCTGACCATTTTAAATCTGGAGACAACGCTGCATACAAAACTGCAAGGAGTAACCTATCCAGGGGGATCAGGGAAGCGAGAGGCTGTAAGGACAAAAAAACTTAATAGTCACTTCCACAGATGACAAAGACACACGGTCGCTTGTGGCAGGGATTTCATACCATCACTGACTACAAACCCCCCCACTGCGGATATGCCAGAAGACCCCTCTCTACCAGATGAAACTCAAAGGAGTTCTACGCCACGGTTTGAGGTTAAAAAACAGCACCCAGACTCGTGCACTACTGCCATCTCCCCGTGGACGTCGCTCCGACTGTCCGCGCGGAGTAAAAAAGCGTTTTGCAGCATCAACCTGCAAAGCACAGGGCGGGACAACATTCCTGGGTGCGTGCTAAGAGACTGCACAAAGCAAACTGAAAAGATGTTCTTCACAGATATTTTTAAACACTCGTCAGACAGGCAGTAGTGCCCAACTGTCTTAAGAGTGCCAACCATCGTTCCTGTCCCGAAGAAATCCAAACCCAGCCTGCCATAATGGACTTTCGACCAGTGCTCTAACACCCATAGTAATGAAGTGTTTTGTGCGACTGGTTATGCAGCATATCAAAAATTATGCATACCTGCCGACTAGACACTGCAGTTCGGCTCAGAGCCAACCGATCCACCACAGGACACAGGCTCAACAACATGAACCTCATACTGCCACACCTGATCGGAAAAAATACTTATGCCTGGATCTCTTCATAGACTCAGCTCTGCTTTTAATTACATCATTCCGAGCAGCTGGTAGAGATGTTGGAGTTATTGGGGTGATGCTGGCACTTGTAACTGGGTCCTGATCTTTCTATCGCATCGGCAGCGACAGTCAGGGTGGGCAGTAGGACATCAAAAACCATAGCTGTGAGACTGGCTCGCCCCAAGGCTGTGTCCTAAGCCTCCTGCTTTTAGTCTGCTTACACACGACTGTACTGCTAGACTCTAAACAACAACTTCATCAACAAGATCGCTGATGACACAACAGTGGTGGGCTCTCATCAGTGACAATGATGAGTCGGCGTACAGGATGGGTGGTGGAGTGCTCCACGGATGGTGCAAATCCCACAAACCTCATTCTAACGTGGGAAAAAACGAAGGAATGGTGGTTGACTTCAGGAGGCGGAAGACAAACGCATAACCTTGCACATCGATGGAGCTGATGTGGAAGTGGTCAGCAGTTGTGAAGTTCATAGGGACTCCACCTGTCAGATGAGCGGAACGTCCATCACCAACACCACAGCCTGGTCAAGAGAGCCAGCAGCGACTACACCCTCTCCGAAGGGACTACGGAAAGCAGGTCTCCCCACTGCACCCCTACAACTTTCTATAGGGGGACAATCGAGCGCAACATTAACTACGGCATCACCTCCTGGTTCGGGAGTGCCAAGGCTTACGAACGAGCACCAACTGGTCAGGTTGTGAAGACGCCAGCAGGATTATCTGGTGCTCCATTCCCTTTATGCATGGACATATACAGGAAGAGATGTATTAGCAGAGCCATCGCCATCATTCAAAGACCCCTACCCCCATGCATCACTTATTCTCCCATTCTTTATGCCAATCTGGGAAGTGGTATGAGCATCAGCTGCAAAACCAGCAGGATGCTCCTCAGCTTCTTCCCGCAGGCTATAAGACTGATAAACGGACTTTGCCCCCTGCCAAAGTATCGCGCACCAACCACCAACCTGGACACACTGAAGCAGAGCCATTGTCGTGCCACTGCCGATCAAAACTCGTGATATATGTACTTTTATTCTTTATTTCTATTTATATTTTACCGCACACTGGTTGAGAAACGTTTTTTCGTTTTACTCTGGGTATGTAAGTACACAGAAAAATGATAATAAAGATATACAATACAATACAATACAATATTGGAACCCGAATATTTTAAAATCCAATATCCCCGGCAAAATACTGTTATGGAATAGAAATTCCAAGAAACCAGGGAGCTGGTTAAGTTGGTAACATTAACTACGGAAGTCCGTAGTATGGGTTAGCCATGCTAGTATGGCTAGCACTAACTACACTAATACTAGATGTAGTTTTTTCCTTCTTTGTGCACATTACTAACTTCTTAATCTATCCTCTTTTCTCTTATATTATATCTATCATTATTATTTTCAGTTGGGAATGGGGTTTATTAATTGGTTCAAAGGAGATATATATGTGAAAGACATTCAAGGGTCTTGAAATTCGTCTATTCGAAGTTTCGGGTCGTAAAGGTTGGGTCTGTCGAACTGAACCATTGGCTCTATTTTATTTTATTCACATGTACATAAAACTTATTAAGAATAGATTATTTTTAGGTAGACTCTAAACTTATCTCACTTACAATTCAAAATACCATAATATTACAATCTCAGATCACGCACCTTTAACATTTATGATTAAAAAAATCGTAAACTGAAAAACAGGGACAAGGAGATTTTAACCACAAAATTTTAAAATGGACAAAGTAACTTAGGAATATATTATAGAACAGATCAAGATTTTTTTGAAATAAATGATAAACCAGAATATCTTCTTCCCTATTATGGGAACCTTTTAAAGCATATGCCCGTGGAATTATGAGTTCTTCTCAAGCATTTTATAATAAAGGGAATCAGATGGAACAACAGGAATTGGAAAAGGAGATTAAACAATTAGACACAGAGAATGCTGCTAATCCATCCATGACAAAACATAACAAAATCGCTGCACTGAAATATAAATTAAATAAAATATACTCAATTGAATATTTTAAAAAAAAGTTTCCAAGGAGGGCAAATGAAATCAAACTCTATATTTGACGCAATTATAATTACTAATTATCTGATTCTAAATATTCAGTTAAAATTCAAAATATAAGTAAGTATTAGTCATTAGTGATAATTATTAACTCTGATTAGTAATGATACCACGCTAAAGTTTTAGTATTTATTAGTCATTTGTATTAGTAGTGCAGTTATTCTAATTATTAGTATCCATGGGAGAGTTTCTGAGACTTTTTGTATGATTTACACGCAACTATACACGGATTCATTGTACAATGAAATGAAAGAAAACGAGTCATAGAGTCATTGAGTCATATAGCATGGAAGCAGGCCCTTCAGCCCAACTGGGCCATGCCTTTCCTATCTAAACTTTTCCTATCTAGGTACTTTTCCAAATTACTTTTAAAGGTTTTTATAGTACCTGCTTCAACAACAGGTACCTCCCCTCTGGCAGCTCGTACCATACACCATTCTGACTCTTGACTTATGAAGAGAGCGAAGTATCATTTCCCAGTATTATTGAGTTTCCTCCAACCAGCAACTCTTCCCCTCATGTATTTTTCCATCCAGCATCCGTCATTTTTAACCACACCGGCCAACATGTCCCAGCTACACTAGTCACACCTGCCAACATTTGGTCCATCCCTCCAAACCTGTCCTATCCATGTATCTGTCTAACTGCTTCTTAAATGTTGGGTTAGTCCCTGGCTAAACATCCTCCTCCGGCAGCTTGTTCCACACATCCACCAACCTTTGTGTGAAAAATGACCCCTCAGATTCCTATTAAATCTTTTCCTCTTCACCTTAAACATATGTCCTTTGGTCCTCGATTCACCTACACTGGGCAAGTGACTCTGTGCATCTACCCGATATATTCCTCTCATGAATCTATACAGCTCTATAAGATCACCCCCTCATCCTCCTGCGCTCCAAGGAATAGAATCCCAGTCTACTCTCCCTATAGCTCAGACTCTCTAGTCCTGGCAACATCCTCGTGAATCTTCTCTGTACCTTTCCAGCTTGACAACATCTTTCCCATAACACGTTGCCCAGAACTGAACACAATACTCTTAAGGTCAGTAGTGGGTGGATAATTGTAATTGTAATTGTAATTAATTTAATTAGCAAAATATGTAAACATACAAAGAATTTGATTTTTGCCAACAGTCATACGAAAAAAAGCAACAAAATACATACCCACATAAAAATTAAACATCAACTTAAACAGCCACCACAACGGCGTGTGGGATTCCCCAGGGTTTTTTCGGGGACCTTCACATCCACTGTGAATTTGGGGAAGCAGATATGCATATCTTCCTTCCTCCTGTCCCCGGTGGGTCGAGGCAATCGAAACCTCCACAGTTGGGGCATCGAAGCTTCCGCAGTCGGGCATCGAAACTCCCCACATTGGGCGGATCGAGCTCCCTGCGATCAGTGGAGGTCGAGCTCCTGCGTTGGAGGCTCCCGAGGTCGATCCCTAACAGAGGGACGCAGCTACACAATGTTAGGCCGCAGGGCAGACTGGAGATACGAATGGAAAAAGTTGCATCTCCATCGAGGAACGAGATAAAGAAGGTCGTTCCCCCCCCCCCCCCCCCCCCCCCCCACATAATACAAAAACTACAAGGACACATTAAAACATAAAGTAACACAGACCAAAACAGCAAAGAAAAAGACGAGACAGGCTGCGGGGCTGGACACATGCTGTGTGCACATAGCAATGCCACATATGGCGCCACCTGGTGGTAATGACACAAAATAAAATGGCTTCACACACAGAGGACGCTTGCTTGGAAATGGAGATGGACAGTCATAGAGCGATGGGGACATACAGCAAGAAAACAGGCCCTTTGGCCCATCTCATCCATGCTAGCCGATGCCCAATTGAAAGCTCATCCCATTTGCCTGCGTTTGGCCCATATCTCTCCTAACCTGCCCTATATGTATCCCTTGTCCAAATGTCTTTCAAATATTGTCATAGCTCTTGCCTCAACTAGTTGAGGTAAGTTGAGGAATGTAAAATTAAATGTTAGAGAGGTGTGTAAGATTATGCTTCATAAAATCATGCTTAATAAGATTAAGGCAAGCTGCCAGAATATGCTGAAGATAGACACAAAAAGCTGGACTAACTCAGCGCGACAGGCAGCATCTCTGGAGAGAAGGAAAGGGTGACGTTTTGGGTCCAGAATAAGCTGCCAGCTGCCAACATTTAAGAAACAGTTAGACAGGTACATGGACAGGACAGGTTTGGAGGGCTGTGGACCAAATGTTGGCAGGTGGGACTAGTGTAACTGGGCAAGTTGGGCCGAAGGGCCTGATTCCACACTGTATCGCTCGATGACTCTATGACTCTATGTTCACCCCTATCCGGTCATCCACAAGCTCACCGTGGCTCCTCATCCTCACTCCTTGAGCCACCTCACAATGGAAGGAAAGGACAAGGGTCTGGAATATCCATGTCTGCATATTTTGCTGATTTATTGAATACATAGAAACATAGAAATTAGGTTGCAGGAGTAGGCCATTAGCCCTTCGAGCTGCACCGCCATTCAATTATGATCATGGTCTGATCATCCAACTCAGTAATCTCACGTACCTGCCTTCTCTCCATACCCTCTGATCCCTTAGCCACAAGGGCCACATCCACTCACTCTTAAATATAGCAATGAACTGGCCTCAACTACCCTCTGTGGCAGAGAGTTCAGAGATCACCACTCTCTGTGCTGAATTATTGAATACTACAGTGATTGATAAGTTCATCATTTATTGGAGCAGAATTAGGCCATTCAGTCCATCAAATCTACTCCACCATTCAATCATGGCTGATCTATCTTTCCCTCTCAACCCCATTCTCCTACCTTCTCCCCATAACCCCTGACACCCATACTAATCAAGAATCTGTCAATCTCTGTCTTAAAAATACCCATTGCCTTGGCCTCCACAGCCGTCTGAGACGATGAATTCCACAGGTTCTCCACACTCTGGCTAAAGAAATTCCTCCTTCATCTGCATCCTAAAGATGCGTCCTTTCATTCTGAGGCTATGGCCTCTGGCTCGAGACCCTCCCACTAGTGGAAGCACCCTCTCTCTACATCCAGTTTGGGACTGAATAATCTTATTCATCTGCATTTTTTTCCCAATGTCTTGCATCTCTGCTGTGGCAATATGACTCAGCAATAGGTGTGAGTTCACACCACAGTCACACTGCTCATGTTCACTATTCTTTCACTGTTCGGTACATTTCAATGAGCCCCCCCCCCCCCCCACCCACACTCTCATTTTGGAGAGCAGGGTTAATGGTCTGATTACTCCAGAAGACACTGGGTATGTTGACTGGTGCCAGATCCCTTTTCTCGTGCATTGGAGATGTTTGGGTCATTCATCTCAGCAATTAGCAGATAGAATCTGACATCCATTTTAAAATATACCAATTGAGCTCTCTCTGGGAATGCAGCCTTTAGTTGTGCATTAGTTCTTGTTCCCCTCAGCCAATACATTCAATAATTTATCCACTAATATGATATGATGGCAAATCTCTACTAACAGCCTCATTTTACATTTAGTATTCAACACCACACAGCCCCCCTGATGTCTGCCTCTAAAGTAAAGCCTCACCACTACAGATGGGCACCAATACAATGCCTGATACAGAAGTGTGAAAACGCACACCTCCAGGTACAGGGACAGTTTCTTTCCAGCTGTTATCAGGCAACTGAACCATCAGAGCCAGAGAGCAGCGCTGAACTACCATCTACCTCATTGGTGACGCTCAGACTATCCTTGATTGGACTGTACTGGCTTTATCTTCCATTATTCCCTTATCGTGTATCTCTGCACCGTAAATGGCTCGATAGCGATCATGTTTCGTCTTTCTGCTGACTGGATAGCGCGCAACAAAAGCTTTTCACTGTACCTCGGTACACGTGGCAATAAACTAAACCGAACTAAACTAAACTAAACTCAATAAAAGCCTGATGCTCTGTGTACTGCTGGGGAGACTAATGGATTGCTTTAATGATTAACGCATTCTGAACAGAAGGGACGTCAAAGTCTCTATCCATCGCCAACAGTTTGGATTAATCCCAAGATTTGATGCTATAAAGCCTGGCAGTTCCTGTAATGCCGACTAGTTTTCTCAGCAACGGTGAATAGATTCAGTGAGTATCATGTATATTTATTTCCATTCGATCACAGAGGAGCAATGAATCAGTGCAAGATGGATCGGTAGATTTTAGTTCAACTAAGTTTAGAGATACGGTGCGGAAGCGGGCCCCCCCGGCCCTCCGCGCCCACGCCGACCTACGATCCCCATGCACTAGCTCTATCTGACACACTAGGGACAATGTATAATTTTTATTTACCAAAGCTAAATTAACCTACAGACCTGTATGTCTTTGGAGTGTGGGAGGATACCGGAGCGCCCGGGGAAGACCCACGTGGTCACGGGGAGAACGCACAAACTCCGTATAGACAGTGGCTATGGTCAGAATTGAACCTGGGTCTCTAGCGCTTTGAGGCAGCGGCTCCACCACTGCGCCACCTTAACGCCCCCCCCCCCACCCCCCCTAATATTTATTGTAGAAGAAAGTATGGATTTAAAGCAAAACGGAGGGTGGCACAGTGGTGTAGCTGTGGATTTGCTGCTTTACAGTGCAAGATACCCACCCGGGTTTAATCCTGACTATGAGTGCTGTCTGTACGGAGTTTGTACGTTCTCCCTATGACCACGTGGGTTTTCCCCGGGTGCTCCGGTTTCCTCCCATACTCCAAAGACATGCAGGTTTGTAGGTTAATTGATCCCTGTAAATTGCCCCGAGTGTGCAGGGAATGGATGACAATAGACAATAGGTGCAGGAGTAGGCCATTCGGCCCCTCGAGCCAGCACCGCAATTCAATGTGATCATGGCTGATCATCCACAATCAGTACCCCATTCCTGCCTTCTCCCCATATCTCCTAACTCCGCTATCTTTAAGAGCCCTCTAACTCGCTCTTGAAACTATCCAGAGAACCGGCCTCCACCGCCCTCTGAGGCAGAGAATTCCACAGACCACAACTCTCTGTGTGAAAAAGTGTTTTCTCATCTCCGTTCTAAATGGCTTACCCCTTATTCTTAAACAGTGGCCCATGGCTCTGGACTCCCCCAACATCGGGAGCATGTTTCCTGCCTCTAGTGTGTCCAAACCCTTAACAATCTTATATGTTTCAATGAGATCCCCTCTCATCTTTCTAAACTCCAGAGTGTACAAGCCCATCCGCTCCATTCTCTCAGCATATGACAGTCCCGCCATTCCGGGAATTAACCTTGTAAACCTACGCTGCACTCCCTCAATAGCAAGAATGTCCTTCCTCGAAATAGGCGACCAAAACTGCACACAATACTCCAGGTGTGGTCTCACTAGGGCTCTGTACAACTGCAGAAGGACCTCTTTGCTCCTATACTCAACTCCTCTTGTAATGAAAGCCAACATGCCATTCGCTTTCTTCACTGCCCGCTGCACCTGCATGCTTACTTTCATTGATTGATGAACAAGGACCCCCGGATGCCATTGTACTTCCCCTTTTCCCAATTTGGCAAATGAGAAATTGGGATAATATAGAACAAGTCTGAATGGGTGATCGATGGTCAGCATAGACTCGTTGAGCCCTGTAACCTGTATTCTCTGAACTAAAGTGATAGGTGGATACCAGTGAGTGTGGTGGTGGGGGGGGGGGGGGGGGGGGGGGGTGGATTGGAGGATGGTTGGAGCTGGCGATCAAACATAAAAAACAAGGAAACGCAGATGCTGGTTAATACACAAAAGGTCGCAGAGTGCTGGAGTAACTCGCCAGGTCAGGCAGCATCTCTGGAGAACATGGATAGGTGACGTTTCGGGTCGAGGCACTTCTTCAGACTGATTGTAGAGAGAAGAAAGCTGTAAGTAATGTGTTTCTAATGAATGTACAAAATTGACTGTTGCTGCTTGGGTAGCCAAGGGGTTGGAACTCCTAGTAATGAAGGAGGTGGAAAATGACAACTCCACAAAGCTAATTGAGAGTTAAATACCGTTGATGAAGGACAATTTGATAGCTGCAGCTTCTCCTATTTGCCTTAGTTAGCAGCAACGCTAAAGAGCTCACAGATGCTTTTCTGGGTGCGTCTTGGATGTTGCTCCGTGGTAGAGAAGCGGGGACTGATTCCACGTGCAATTAATGGGAAGCAACCCCTCTATGTAGAGACAAACTCAGAGTTCTGAAGGCCAACATTCCATTAGCTTTCTTCACTGCCTGCTGTACCTGTAAGCCAACTTTCAGTGACTGGTGTACATGGACACCCAGGTCACGCTGCACCTACCCCTTACCTAATCTAACCCCATTGAGATAACAATCTGCCCCCTTGTTTTTGCCGCCAAAGTGGATAACCTCACATTTATCTATATTATCCTGTATCTGCTGCGCATCTGCCCACACTCAGCCTGTCCAGGTCCCCCTGCAACCTCCCAACATCCTCTTCACAGTTCACACTGCCACCCAGCTTTGTGTCATCTGCAAACTTGCTAGTGTTGCTCCTAATTCCATCTTCCAAATCATTAAAATATATTGTAAACAGTTGCAGCCCCAACACCGAGCCTTGCGGCACTCCACTCGCCACTGCCTGCCATTCTGAAAAGGACCCATTCACTCCTACTCTTTGCTTCCTGTCTGCCAACCAATTTTCTATCTGTCAACACCCTACCCCCAATACCATGTGCTCTAATTTTAGTCACCAGTCTCCCATGCGGGACCCTATCAAAGGCTCTCTGAAAGTCTAGATACACTACATCCACTGGCGCCCCTTCCATTTTACTTGTCACATCCTCAAAACATTCCAGAAGATTAGTCAAGCATGATTTTCCTTTCATAAACATGCTGACTTGGACCAATCCTTTTACTGCTATCCAAATGCCCCATTATTACCTCTTTAATAATTGACTCCAGCACCTTTCCCACCACCGAAGTCAGGCTAACTCGTCTGTAATTCCCCATTTTCTCTCTCGCTCCTTTCTAGAAAAGTGAGATAACATTAGCTGATCCTAAATCTATTGAACATTGGAAAATGATCACCAATGCATCCACTATTTCTAGAGCCACCTCCCTGAGGACCCTGGGATGCAGACCATCAGGCCCAGGGGATTTATCATCCTTCAATCCCATTAGCCTACCCAATACTATTTTCCCGCTTAATGAAAATTGATTTCAGTTCTCGCCTAATGAAAAATTATTTTTGGGAGATGAGGAGTGAGACTGTTCTCCACATCTGGTGCCGATTTAAAAACCGACAACTGGGGACACCACAAGAACGCCCGGGAAGGTTGCTTTAAAACTGAGGAGAAAATATATTCAACCCAGTGGATGTGAGACCAGGATTACAGGAACAGAAGTGGACCATTTAGTAATTGAAATCCTTTCAAGCTTTCATCAACATTATAATTAGGGGAAAACAAATGGTCGGCACGGACTGGAAGGGCCGAGAGGGCCTGTTTCCGTGCTGTAATTGTTATATGGTTATATGGTTATATGGTTATAATTAACAAAACGATATGATAAACCTAAAACTAAACAATAAACTGGTGCCCACCCCTAATTCCCCATTAACTGGTGCCCACCCCTAATTCATTAACTGGTGCCCACCCCTAATTCCCCATTAACTGGTGCCCACCCCTAATTCATTAACTGGTGCCCACCCCTAATTCATTAACTGGTGCCCACCCCTAATTCCCCATTAACTGGTGCCCACCCCTAATTCATTAACTGGTGCCCACCCCTAATTCCCCATTAACTGGTGCCCACCCCTAATTCCCCATTAACTGGTGCCCACCCCTAATTCATTAACTGGTGCCCACCCCTAATTCCCCATTAACTGGTGCCCACCCCTAATTCCCCATTAACTGGTGCCCACCCCTAATTCCCCATTAACTGGTGCCCACCCCTAATTCATTAACTGGTGCCCACCCCTAATTCCCATTAACTGGTGCCCACCCCTAATTCATTAACTGGTGCCCACCCCTAATTCCCTATTAACTGGTGCCCACCCCTAATTCCCCATTAACTGGTGCCCACCCCTAATTCATTAACTGGTGCCACCCCTAATTCCCCATTAACTGGTGCCCACCCCTAATTCATTAACTGGTGCCCACCCCTAATTCCCCATTAACTGGTGCCCACCCCTAATTCATTAACTGGTGCCCACCCCTAATTCATTAACTGGTGCCCACCCCTAATTCCCCATTAACTGGTGCCCACCCCCTAATTCCCCATTAACTGGTGCCCACCCCTAATTCATTAACTGGTGCCACCCCTAATTCCCCATTAACTGGTGCCCACCCTTAATTCCCCATTAACTGGTGCCCACCCCTAATTCATTAACTGGTGCCCACCCCTAATTCATTAACTGGTGCCCACCCCTAATTCATTAAATGTGGGGGAACATTAAAATGTACAAAATAATGAAAGGCTTGGATAGAGTTGATGTGGCAGGCTGTTTTGATGTGTGAGTTTAGGACTAGAGGTCACAGCTTCAGAATTTCAAGGACATTCCATTAGAAGGGAGATGAGGAATTTCTTTAGTCAAAGGTCTAGTAGTAGAGCTTTAGTAGTGAATCTGGAAATATTTGCCACAAAAGGCTGTGGAGGCCGTCAATAGATATTTTTAAGTCAGAGGTGGACAAATTCTTGATGAGTATGGGTGTTGGGGGTTATGGGGAGGAGGCAGGAGAATGGGATTAGGAGGGAGAGATAGATCAGCCACAATTGAATGGCAGAATAGACCTGATCAGCCAAATGGCCTAATTCTGCTCATATGGGTGCTGTCTATATGGAGTTTGTACGTTCTCCATTTGATCGCGTGGTTTTTCTCCGAGATCTTTGGGTTCCTCCCACACTACAAAGATGTACAGATTTGTAGGATTTAATGGGTTGGTATAAATGTAAATTGTCCCTAGGATAGTGTTAGTGTGCGGGAATCGCTGGTTGGTGGGCCGAGGGGTCTGTTTCCACGCTGTATCTCAAAACTAAACTAAACTAAAACTAAATTATCACACTACCTTGCAACTATCCACTGAAAACCAATCCATTATTCTGAGGCCGTGACTAGTTCCCAGAATGCGGGAACTCCTCGCGACCATGAAGGCGACTCCCCGGCAACCACCCACGAACATGTGGCGACCATGTGGCTGGCGACTGCATATTGTCCTGCAGTCGCCTAAAAAGTTGCCTAAGTGGGACAGGCCCATTAATATCAAAAATCAACTGATGGTATAAATAACAAATGTAAATAGTTTAATTGTATATATGGACAGACCTCCTACATACACACATAAACGCCCATGGATGCATATTTATATATAGAGAGGATAGATTTATATGTAGGAAAGAACTACAGATGCTGGTTTACACCAAAGATAGACACCAAATGCTGGGGTAACTGAGTGGGATAGGCGGCATCTCTGGAGAGAAGGAATGGGTGACTTTTAAGGATCTTGACAGGAAATGTCACCCATTCCTTCTCTCCAGAGATGCTGCCTGCCCCATTGAGTTACTCCAGCACATTGTGTATATTCAGGGTAGATTAATGAACTGGTCTGCATGTGGCAGTTTGACTGTCAGAGGCAATGCTTAGTTGAGACTTACTGCCTTCAGTAAACATATGCAGTTCATTGCATTACCTCAGTTCATTTGCTTATGAAAGCAACAACATAAGGCCAGCGGTATGGATATTGATTCCTCTAACTTCAAGTAACCGTTGCATCCCCCCTCTCTCCATCCCTCCCCCACCCAAGTCGTACCAGCTTCAGTCGTCTTGTTCAGCCTCATTGTCTCCACCGGTTTTCACCTAGCCACAGCTGACAATGGCCAGTTCCCTTTATCATCTTTACTTATTTGCATATCTTTCAGTCATTTATTCTATATCTCTCTACATCACCGTCTATATCTCTCGTTTCCCTCTGGCCTGACTCTCAGTCTGAAGAAGGGTCTCGGCCCAAAACGTCACCCATTCCTTCCCTCCAGAGATGCTGCCTGTCCCGCCGAGTTACGCCAGCTTTTTGTGTCTAGCGTCGGTTTAAGCCAGCATCTGCAGTTCCTTCTTACACATTTCTTACAATTTAAACCAGGTTTACTCAGTCACGATGGCATTAGGGCCATTTACTGCAGTCGGAGGATGCGGATTGTAACTTTTAATTTTTAATCCCCCCCCCCCCCCCCCCCCCCCCCCCCCCCCCCCTCCCCCCCCCCCCCCACAACCACCACCCACCTCTCTCCTTTCTATTTATTAATAATGAGGGTCCTATTTCCACTCTGCTTGCATATTCCATTGAGTTAAGTGCCTGGTTTGTTGACACTCCTGTGGGATTTTCCCTGATGCACACACTGGAAAATCAGACGAGGCAGGATGTTAATTAGTTCAGACGGGTTTTCTCCCAGTTTCCTCTTTGTCTACTGAAGGGGTATTAATGGTCAGTCACTGAAAATACGCCAGAGATTTCTGCTTGCATCTCCGCTCCTGTTCTGGATGGGAGGTTTTGCATCCGTCCTGGGCCAACGCCTGGTTACAGGTAAATGGTTCGATGTGAAGGAAGGAACTGCAGATGCCGGTTCACACCGAAGATTGACACAGAATGCTGGAGTAACTCAGCGGGTCAGGCAGCATCTCTGGAGAGAAGGAATCAATGGGTGACGTTTCGGGGGTCGAGGCCCTTCCCCAAGACCAAGAGTCGGGGGAGAGGGAAACGAGAGATATGGAAGGGTAAGGTGTGAAAATGAGAGATCAAAGGGGACGCAGCTCAAGGAAAATGTAGAATAGATTGTTGTTCTCTAGGGAAAGGTGAGGCATGCAAAGTAAAATTTAATCAGGAGAGCCGTCAAACTAGCTAGAGAACTACGATGAGGGAGGTAGGCAAAAAATGCTGGAGAAACTCAGCGGGTGAGGCAGCATCTATAGCATTTTTTGTCTACCTTTAATTTTTCCAGCATCTGCAGTTCTTTCTTAAACAATTGGATGATGGAGGGATGGAGAGAGAGGGAAATAAATGGTTCAATTGTTATTACTGTCACGTGTGCAAAGGTCTAACGGTGAAATTATTTTATCTACCAATAGACAATAGACAATAGACAATAGACAATAGACAATAGGTGCAGGAGTAGCCCATTCGGCCCTTCGAGCCAGCACCGCCATTTAACGTGATCATGGCTGATCATCCCCAATCAGTACCCCGTTCCTGCCTTCTCCCCATATCCCCTGGCTCCGCTATTTTTAAGAGCCTTATCTAGCTCTCTCTTGAAAGCATCCAGAGAACCGACCTCCACCGCCCTCTGAGGCAGAGAATTCCACAGACTCACAACTCTCTGTGAGAAAAAGTGTTTCCTCGTCCGTTCTAAATGGCTTACTCCTTACCCTCAAAACTGCGGCCCATGGTTCTGGACTCCCCCATCATCGGGAACATGTTTCCTGCCTCTAGCGTGTCCAAACCCTTAACAATCTTATATGTTTCAATAAGATTCCCTCTCATCCTTCTAAACTCCAGAGTGTACAAGCCCAGCCGCTCCATTCTCTCAGCATTTGACAGTCCCGCCAACTATCGGGAATTAACCTTGTAAACCTACGCTGCACTCCCTCAATAGCAAGAAAGGCCTTCCTCAAAATAGTCCAGTAGATTGTTGGCAGAGCCCCGATCCTCAATGGTCAATGGTGGTCTATGGTCAATGGCGCTTTATTGACTCATGGGCAAATGCACAATGAAATTCTTAGTTTGCATATGGTTCAGTGACCTATGGCCATACCTACGCACAATCCCCAGTTAGCAAAGCGTTCAGAATTAGTCTACTGAGTCTGTATACAAGAGGCGTCATGTTTCGGCACCATTTCCAAAGCCGATGCTCCTGTTCCAGGCAAGTCCCAGGCTGCTGCAGCCTCCAGCCATCTCCGTCCTTAGACGCCAATGTCCTTCTCCTCGCCAGTCCGCCTTTGTCACCCCAGGGACGGCTCCTGCAGCCGACCTCGCGGGCGCGGTGGGCCTGACTCTCCGCGCCCTCCACTCCTCGCAGCGTCACTCCTCGCTAATCGGGACCGTCATCATCGCCGGCTCCATCCTCTGGTCTTTGTGGGGATGGGCAGGGGCCGACATGGCAGGCTCCCCCATCCGGGCCAACGGTCATGGGTTATGGGGAGAAGGCAGGAGAATGGGGTTGAGAGGGAAAGATAGATCAGCCATGATTGAATGGCAGAGTAGACTTGTTGGGCCGGATGGCCTAATTCTCCTCCCAGAACTTATGACCTTATGAACTTATGCAGGCAGGAGTCTGGGATATTTGCAAATCCCAGGCCCTTCCTAAGGGGTGAGACTGTACCCCACTTCCTTGACTATCATTACCTTTTTGAATATCTTTCATTCATTTGTTCCATATCCTTCTGTATCGCCATCTATATCTCTCGTTTTCCTTTCCCCTGACTCCCAGTCTGAGGAAGAGTCTCGACCCAAAACGTCACCTGTGTTCCTTTTCTCTAGGGATGCTGCCTGACCCGCTAAGTCACTCCAGCCTATTGTGTCAATCCTCACATGCAACCAGTCGTGTCGAGGAGCTGCTCCAGACATCTTTGTGAGTGGACAAACACGCATAGGAATATTTGGCGATATCCTTAGTAAATCTTCACATTAGCTTCAGAAGGAAGGGTTATACTTAGCGCAAAATTGTAGCTCGATTTGAATACTTTTAATTACGGTTCAATCGGAGTGAGGCAAGGATCTCAGCATTTTTACAATTATATTTCAAGGATCGGATCTTAATTAAATTCCTCATTAGAATTGAAGACACCAGTGACATATAACGCTTAATAAAGCGGTGCGGAAGTGGCCGCATAGGCTGCTGAGACCGACTAACCCACCAATCTAAATAAACTTGTCAGCAATGATGGATTATTTCCTTATTAATTCCTTTTCATTGCACCAAGCTTGCAAAAGGTCATTGCAAAGTTAACTATATGCGTTTGTCATCCTTGCAAAACAAAAATGACAGAAAAATTACTGATTAGGGCTCCAATAAAGCTGAAATTAGATTAACAACCAAAGATATGAATATTCTAAGGAACATTTCTACCTGCATGTTTAACTGGTATATCCCATTCTCCCTCACAGAATGGGAGTGTTGGTTACTGATTACAGTAGCACAGTTTAGAATTTATGCGTCTGAATACAACGGTGAAGTACCATTCCTACCATTTTACTCAAAACTAATTGGAAATTTAATTGTGGAAATTAACATTTGTGTGCACAAAGTAGCCGGACAGAAGTTTAACGACCAGAAAATTATTACATTGGTCAAGAAAATATTGGCAAATCGTAGAATTTACCAACATCTATTTAATTAAAAGTGTCATCTTGACCATTTCCTGTCTGCGCTGTATATTGATTTTAGAAAAAACAATATACAGCGCAGACAGGAAATACCATATATTGCTTTGATTTTTGGCCATCTTACTCACAGTTCTCCTCCGCTGAGCAGGCCCTGAGGATTTTTCCCATTGATGAAAAATAAAAAAGTTATGAGTGTTTAAAAAACCTTGAGATCCTCTCGCCTGTCAATCTCCACAATGAAGGTAACGTCCTTTCTGGGGCGGTGGGCAGGACTATAAAACCCCAGATTCCTGTACGTGACTCAGTCGCTCTGCAAGATCGCGAGGGAGAGGCCATGACTCACATTCTAAGCTGTGAATCAACTGAACTGTGAGTCTGCAATGTACTTGCAATAAATGATTTGTTAGCCTTTAATGACAATGCCATGAGTTGCTTGGCCTGCTGCCCTGCCTGTGCTTGAAACTTAGGTCCGACTGTGTTTGAAGGAATAAATGCTTTATTAGGACCGACTGTGTTTGGTTTAAAAGTCCTGCTCATTTCGTGGCTTCCGCTTAGTGGACAGGTCGCGCTGATTGTGTGATTTCCGGAAAGTGCAGAGGTCATGTTGATTGCGGTAGTGCCGCTGACTGCGGAAACCCCAAAGTGGAGAGGCCGTGCTCAGCCGTGTGAGTATTCAAGAAGGTTTATTGCCATATATATTGTGTGTGTGTGTGTGTGTGTGTGTGTGTGTGTGTGTGTGTGTGTGTGTGTGTGTGTGTGTGTGTGTGTGTGTGTGTGTGTGTGTGTGTGTGGTCTCAGTGACTCAGCTGCCAGCCCAAGAATCCATTCGGCCCACAATGTCCTTACTAGCCCTCTGGAAACTAGTCCCTTCAGCCCACAACACCTTGCTAGCGCTCCAGAAAGCCGTTCCCCCCCCACTGGCCAGAAATATTGGAATTGATGGAGAGGTGGATTATTCCGTTGGGGGACCGGCCCTCCCATGTGAAGCTGGGACCCAACGGATCCCACTTAGTCTAGTAGATATTAGGAGCTCAACTCCTTAAGCCTACTCTGCCATGTAAAAGATAATAGCTGGTCTGATTTCAAGATCACCCCTGATTTCCAGTCCACCTATGGTAATCTTTCATCAGTTTGTAAATGATAAGAGCAGAATTAGGCCATTCGGCCCATCAAGTCTACTCCACCTTTAAATTATGGCTGATCTACCTCTCCCTTGTAATCCCATTCTCCTGCCTTCTCCCCATAACTCCTGACACCTGTACTAATCGATAAACTATCTATCTCTGCCTTAAACGCCTCTGTCGTTTCACCTGTTTCCTTCTCAAGTATCTGTCTATCGCCGTCTACTCGAAGAATCTAACTTTGAGAACGAGAGTTGTCAAGACATAAGGCTCTCTGAGAGAAAAAAAAGACTCCTCTGGCTTAAAAAATGCTCCTTAATTTAAACTCTGAGCCCTTGTTCCATATCACCCCTCAGGAGGAAGCATAGTGTCTGCATTCACCCTGTCAAGACTTCTCCAGGTCTAATAGGCTTCAGTCTTTGCTTCCTATTGTTCTAACCTCAAGCGGATATCAGCCAAGACTGTCCAACTATCCCTAATGAGACAACACATCCATTTCAGGTGATGATGTATTAAACTTCTCTGATCAACTTCCCAATGTACTAAATCCTGCCTTCCATCAATATTTAGTTTCAAGATACTGCATGGAAGTAGGCCCTTCAGCCCACCGAGTCCACACTGATCACCCATACACTAGTTCTGACCAGCACACTAGGGGGAAATTACTGAGGCCAATTAACCTACAAACCTGCATGTCTTTGCAGTGTGGGAGGAAACCGGAGCACCCGGAGATAACACACGTGGTCACAGGGAGAACGTATAAACTCCACACAGACAGCACATAAAAGAGTAGCTCCTCAGCTGTGGAAATTGTGTCTTTCAAAGGGTAGTGCATATATAAAACATGTACATGTATAAAATAAGAACACTAATGTATGCAATATTCCAGATGAGTTCCGATCATTTCCCAATGTAATTGCAACACATCCCAATGGTATGAACATTGAATTTTCCAATTTTAGGCCATCGATATTCCTTCCTCTGGTTTCACATTTCTTGCATCTTCTCTCCTTTTCTCCTTATCTCGCTACCTTTTGTCTATTCATCTCTGGCCTTTGTCCAACCATCTGCCAATCCAAACCTCCCTCACCTGTACCCACCTATCACTTGCCAGTCTTTAGTCCCACTTGCACCTCTCTTCCAGCTGACTCCTCCCAACAACAATCACTTTGAAGAAGGGTCCCGACAAAGAATTCCAAAACCTAAATCTGAACTAGGCAGCTGGTGGCACGTGGCGCAGAGGTAGAGCTGCAGGCCCGGGTTCGATCCTGACTTCGGGTGCCATCTGTGTGGTGTTTGCATGTTCTACCTGTGACCCATGTAGTTCTCCAGGTACACTGGGTTTCCTCCCACATCCAAAAAGACATGTATGTTTATGGGTTAATTGGGTTTTGTAAAATTGCTCCTAGTGTGCGGGGAGCGGATGAGAAAGTGGGATTACATAGAACTGGTGTGAACGGGTGATCGATGGTTGAGCGCACTGGGTCCGTGCCGACCAGCGATTAACACTATCCTACACACACAAGGGACAATTTACAATTTTACCAAAGCCAGTTACCCTGCAAACCTGTACGTCTTTGGAGTGTGGAAGGAAACCGGAGCACCCGGAGAAGACCCACGCAGGTCATGGTGAGAACGTACAAACCCACGCAGGTCACGGTGAGAACCTACAAACCCACGCAGGTCACGGTGAGAACGTACAAACCCACGCAGGTCACGGTGAGAACCTACAAACCCACGCAGGTCACGGTGAGAACGTACAAACTCCGTACAGACAGCACCTGTAGTCAGGATCGAACCCTTGTCCCTGCCGCTGTAAAGCAGCAACTCTACCGCTGCGCCACTGTGCCGTCCTACACAAATTATTACATTTTTAAACGATCATTTTTCTTGACCCCAATAAAATGTGGGTATTTATTCTATTACAAAAATAAAATTAACTGTAGTTTCCCCAGTTTTGTTCTTAAGAGCCCATCTTCGTTTGTTTAACCACTATGTACCTCCTCGGGGGGAAAACAAAAAATCAATGGTTGCATCTATGTATCACATTACCTGAGTCTGCTATTGTATTTTACCTAAGACTTATTTTAACCTAATCATTACTCTCCTATCAAATCAATCAGAAATTTCCTACTGAAGTAAATGGACGAGAGAATCATTCTTATCTACAAATCTAAATTAGATATCTCTCAAAGCTTGACCACTTTCTCCATTTTAATAATAAATCCAACTCGGAGAATGTTTATATCACAATCGCTGCCTATCGAGGCAGCTCTAATATATACAAGCTGGCCAATTTTATTTTAATCTGCTAATTAAGTTAACACAGTGAATCATAAGCTGATAAATTCATAAGTGCTAGGAGCAGAATTAGGCCACTCGGCCCATCAAGTCCACCGTTCAATCACGGCTGATCTATCTTTCCCTCTTCGGCCCATTCTCCTGCCTTCTCCCCATATCCCCTGACGCATATAATAACCAATAAAGTATCAATCTCTGACTGAAGAATATCCATTAACTTGGCCTCCATAGCCTCCTGTGGCAAATAATTCCACAGATTCACCACCCTCTGACTAAAGAAATTCCTCCTCGTCTCCTTCCTAAAGGAACGTCCTTTAACTCTGAGGCGGTGGCTCTGGCCCTAGACTCTCGCCCTAGTGGAAACATCCTCTCCACATCCACTCTATGCAAGCTGTCGAGGAGTCCTTTGGGAAGATAAATTCAAATAGTCCATAGTTAATAACGTGTAGGATGAACTTTGGTCCTGAACACAATTTGCCTTTATTCAACTCAATATCTGTGATGGCAACCTACCATTAGAAGGTTGTTAAACAGGGCAATATATTTCCACTGTGCCAATAGCTAGGGTATTAAATGAAGGAGGACAGTGGTGGAATTCAAGATTACATAAAAACATTCAGCTCCTCACACTCCCTTCCCCAAAGATATAACTCCAGCACAGAAACTCATGCACCAACTCAATAACTCACACTCCCTCGCCACTCTCTCTCTCTCTCGTCCCAAGCCATTTCGTTCTTTGCTCCATCCCACACATTTCCCATGCTCCACATTTCCTCTCACTCCTCCATTTTGTCTTCTTTACCCCCACCTCTCTACTTTAGTTTTTAGCGTGCTCAGCCCCCTGCTGTACTCACTCTATAGTCATGACTGCGTAGCCGGTCATAGTGCAAACTCCATCATCAGGTTCGCTGACGACACCACTGTTGTGGGACGTATCACTGATGGGGGAGGAGTCAGAGTATAGAAGTGAGGCTGACAAAATGGTGCCAGCACAATAACCTGGCCCTCAACACCAGCAAAACCAAGGAACTGATTGTGGACTTTGGAAGGAGTAGGATGGGGACCCACCGTCCCGTTTATATCAACGGGTCGATGGTGGAGAGGGTCAAGAGATTCAAATTCCGGGGCGTGCATATTTCTGAAGATCTCTCCTCGTCCGAAAACACTGATGCAATTATTAAGAAAGCACCTCTACTTCCTGAGAAGATTACGGAGAGTCAGTCTGTCAAGTGAGGACTCTCTCTAACTTCTACAGGTGCACAGTAGAGAGCTTGCTGACCGGTTGCATCGTGGCTTGGTTCGGCAACTTGAGCGCCCAGGAGCGGAAAAGACTACAAAAAGTAGTAAACACTGCCCAGTCCAACATCGGCTCTGAACCTCCCTACCATCGAGGGGATTTATCACAGTCGCTGCCTCAAAAAGGCTGGCAGTATCATCAAGGACCCACACCATCCTGGCCACACACTCATCTTCCTGCTACCTTCAGGTAGAAGGTACAGGAGCCTGAAGACTGCAACGACCAGGTTCAGGAATAGCTACTTCCCCACAGCCATCAGGTTATTAAACTCAACTGAAGCAAATCTCTGAACATTAATAGACCATTATCTGTTTATTTGCACTTCATCTGCTTATTTATTGATATGTGTATGTATTTATATAATGGTATATATGACACACTGACATGTTCTGTATTCATGCCTACTATATTCTGTTGTGCTGAAGCAAAGCAAGAATGTCATTTTTGTACGGGGAACAAACCAGCGATCCCCGTACACTAGCACTATCCCATGCACACGAGCTACAATTTACAATTTTACCAAGTAAATTTGCCTACAAACCTGTACGTCTTTGTGGAGTGCGGGAGGCAACCGGAGCACCCGGAGAAAACCGGAGCACCTGGAGAAAACCGGAGCAGGTCACGGGGAGAGCGTACAAACTCCGTACAGACAAGCACCCGTAGTTAGGATCGAACCTGAGTTCTCTGGATCTGTGAATCAGCAACTCTACCACTGCGCCACCGTGCCGTCTCCTTTCATGACCCCATCATCATTCGCACAAGAGCTTCGTTCGGCCAGTCTCTATCACCCAAGAGATGCGATGATGAGGCTCTCTACAAGGTGATGGTCAGGCCGCATGTGGAGTACTGTGAGCAAATCTGGGCCCCATATCTGAGGAAGGATGTGCTGGCTCTGGAGAGGGTCCAGAGGAGGTTTATAAGAATGATCCCAGGAACGAGGGGGTGACGGGCCTGTCCCACTTTCACGACCTAATTCACGACCTTTTTTTACTCGTGGACATTTTCCATCAGGCTAGAAAAAACGCCCCGACCTACCTGATGACACGAGTACCTACGACTAGCATCACGACCTACCTACGACCTACCTTGTGACGATCATGCTGCGAGTATGAGTCAAGGGCAAATTCGGCAGAGGTTGTGAATTAGGTCGTGAAAGTGGGACAGGCCCTTAGGCATATGATGAGCATTTGACAGCACTGGGCCTCTACTCGCTGGAGTTTAGAAGGTTGAGGGGGGATCTCATTGAAACACACAGAATAATGAAAGGGATAGATAGAGTGGATGTGGAAAGGATGTCTCCACTGGTGGGAGAGGCTAGGACCAGAAGTCATAGCCGCAGAATTAAAGGGCGCTCTTTTACAAAGGAGGTGATGAGGAACTTCTTTAGTCAGAGGGTAGTTAATCTGTGGAACTCATTGCCACAGAGGGCTGTGGAGGCCGTCAGTGGATATTTTCGAGGCTGAAGCCTACTCTTAAGGTAGAGATAGACAAATTCTTAATTAGAACGGGTGTCAAGGGTTATGGGGAGAAGGCAGGAAAATGGGATTAAGAGGCAGAGATCAGCTGTGATTGAATGGCAGAGGAGACTCGATGGGCCGAATGGCATAATTCTACTCGTATGACTTGTGAACTTGTGAACCTCTTTGCTTCCTGAAGCTCTCTAGCCCTGGTTGGCTTCTCTCCTCCCTATGTTTCCATGCTCTTTTTTCCCTTCCCAATACCACATCCCAATTTTCACTCACTCTATTGCCATCCCCTCTCCGCCCAACACCTCCACACCACCTGAATTATCTCCAGCACTTTTTCCTTTGAAAAAGATGTCTTCCTTCTCTCCGCAGTAGCACAGGAGATGGCTAAATAATAATCAGTTCTACGCCATCTCAATTCTAGATAATATTCCTGCATTGGACGTTTTCTTGCAATTCTCACCCAACTTTTAATATTATTTGCCAAGAATCACTCCCCATTAAATATATAGACGGGAGACGGTGGCGCAGTTGGTAGAGTTGCTGCCGCACAGTGCCAGAGACCCAGGGTTCGAACCTGACTTCAGGTGCTGTCTGTGCGGAGTTTGCACGTTCTGCTTGTGACCCGTTCTTCCTGTGACCGCCTGGGTTTCCTCCAGGTGCTCCGGATTCCTCCCACATCCCAAAGACGCAAATTAAATCGCATCTAAGGTGGATGGGAAATTCAGGATAACATCGAACTAGTGTGAATGGGTGATCGGATTGGGTTAACTAGCCCTCTGTAAATTGCCCCTAGTGTGTAGGGAGTAGAGGCGAAAGTGGGGAAGCACAGAACTGGTGTGACTGCGTGATCGATGGTCGGCACGAACATGACGGGCCGAAGGGCCTGTTTCCATGCTGCATCTCTTTAAAAAAACATCTAAGTATCAGGAAGCACTTAAAACATTTGTATTTCTGTTCATTATTAAATATATTTTTTACACAAGTCACTGGCCCATTAGGATTTTGACCACAAAAGCCAGAGCACTTTGCAACTATAATAAATCCAATTGTAACTTGGAGTAAGTAACATATGGGCAGTCGAAGAGTCTTTGGTGAGTTATGTTAATCTTAGCCTCACTCACAAATTGATGGGCAGTTAAATTTATTGCTTAAAGCTATCTGGAAAAAAAACTTATGGGAATTAAAATCATTCTTCCATTTCATTAGATTGCCATTTAGCTATTTCTCCAATGTTTGATTAATACTTCCATTGTTTCTAATATTAGCACAAAATAGCATGCAATTTTCCATAAAAGCAAGGCTCCAACACATTTAGTTTATTATTATAATAGCTAATTTATTAAGATTATTTTCTCACACAAGATTTGTTCTTCAGAATTGTTAGAAAATCTATCTCAGTGATTGGAACAGCCTGTGACAACAATACGATTTAATTATTTCATATTATTTTTTAATTTACGTATTTGCACTTCGATCATTTTAATTGAATGTTTTTGTTGTTGCTGCCTATGTTCTCTCGATTAGGTTGAAGGATCATCTTATAGAGGTGTGTAAGATCATGAGGTGAGATTGGGTGAGTCTTTTACTCAAGGTGCAGTGGTAGAGTTGCTGCCTTATAGCACCAGGGACCCCAGTTCGATCCTGACTATGGGTGCTGTCTGTATGGAGTTTGTATGTTCTCCCTGTGACCACGTGGGTTTTCTCTGGTGCTACGGTTTCCTCCCACACTCCAAAGACGTACGGGTTTGTAGGTTAATTGGCTTCTGTAAATTGTCCCTTGTGTGTAGGATAGAACTAGTGTACAGGTGATCACTAGTCGGACTCAGTGTGCGAGGGGCCATTTTCCACACTGTATCTCTAAACTAAACTAAGTAAGGGAATCATGAACCAGGGGACATAGGTTGAAGGTGAGAGGGAAATTATTTAATAGGAACCTGAGGGGCAACTCTTTCACAAAGAGGATTTGTGGGTATATGGAAGATGTTGCCAAAGGAGGTAGGTGAAGCAAGTACTACTGAACAAAAACACTTCAGAAACATTTGGACAGGTACATGGATAGGAAAGGTTTAGAGGAATACAGGCTGGTGGAATTAGTGTCGACGGGGCATGTTGGGTGGCGTGGGCATGGGCTTGTTTCCATGATGTATGATGCTATGACTCTATAAGAGGAATACAGTTCCGCATTGGTAGGATGTCTCTAGTTCTTCATAAAAACTGATCCCACAAATTACTCGTTCCAGGCACTTGCCATCTTAATCTGCGTCGCGGAATCGAAGTTGCTGAAAATAATTGAGGAAAGTTCATTAATGTAGCGCAAACCATGGAAACATGTCAATGGAATGTGTTTTCAACAAACAGTTCAAAGCTATAAGATTGGAAAGCATTTTATTAAAGATAGATGGACATTGCCAAGCTAAATTAGAGCCCGCACTGTCATTTCAAAGTGGATATTATGGAAGTATTTTATTATTAAAAAATAATGAACCTGAGGGCATTTCAAGCTGCAGCCTTGGTTTTTAATCCTCTCATCTAAAGATTTAATCTGGATATTTAAGTCTGCATATATGTTCATCGTTAGGATGGAAGGGTTGTCATCCTCTTGACAGCAACAGAGTTAGGCTTTATAATTGGTTTCATATTTTTCTGGCACATTGCACATCATGAAAATCTAACTCTGCCAATTACATAAGTGCAATCAAATATTAAGATCTAACAGAAGAAAAGATACGTGCTTAAAGCAGTGAAATAGCTTGATAATTTCAGAGTTTGTTCAGGTTTTTAGATTTAGGTTTATTATTGTCATGTGTACCAAGGGTGCTGTTGAGGGAGTGGAGCGTAGGTTCACCAGGTTAATTCCAGGGATGGCGGGACTGACATACGATGGAACAATGGATCGACTGGGCTTGTATTTACAGGAATTTAGAAGGTTGAGAAGGAATCTTATAGAAACATATAACATTCTTAAGGGATTGGACAGGCTAGATGCAGGAACAATGTTCCCCATGTTGGGGGAGTCCAGAACCAAGGGTCACAGTTTAACCATAAGGGGTAGGCCACTTTAGGACTGAGATGAGGACAAAAAAATTCACCCAGAGAGTTGTGAATCTGTGGAATTCGTCGCCACAGAAAACAGTGGAGGCCAATTCATTGGATGTTTTCAAGAGAAAGTTATATGTAACTCAGGGCTAAAGGAATCAAGGGATATGGGGGAAAAAACAGAAACGAGGTACTGATTTTAGATGATCAATCATGAACATATTGAATGGAGGTGCTGGCTTGAAGGGCCGAATGGCCTACACCTGCACCTATTTTTACTATGTTTCTATGTACAGTAAAAGGCATTATTTTGTATGCTATCCAAACAGATCAGACACACGATACATAAATATACTGTACATACACATAAATAGAATCAGAGTAATAGGTGGAGCAAAAGGGAAGATACAGAGTGGAGATGATAGTTGTCAACATTGTAGGGCATCAGTTCCAGAGACAAAGTCCAATGTCTATAATGGGGTCAAGGTGAATCACACAGTGCTCTAGATTATGGATGGACCATTCAGATGCCCGATTTTACAGAAGGGAAGATGCTGTTCCTGAGTCTGGTGGTATGAGCTTTCCAGCTTCTGTATCCTCTACAGTACATCGGTGAGGACATGGAAACTGGAAACTGTCGAGGTCATACCAGACAATGGGAACGATATGGAGATCTATGCCAAACGTAGACAGACAGCAGTTGAACTAAGATGGAATAAATTACTTTTATAAATGTTTTGCCATGCCCTGTTGCTTCGTTCCTCATCATTTAATCTGCACTCAGTCCAGTCAAGCCTCCTTGCTATTTATTCCTTCTTCTCCTCCCTTCACCCATTCACTCAGAAGGTGGTGGGTGTATGGAACGAGCTGCCAGAGGAAATGGTTGAGGCAGATGTTAGAACAGCATTTAAAAGACACTTGAACAGTACATGGACAGGAAAGGTCTCGAGGGATATGGGTCAAACATGAGAAAAGGGTGGTGGGTGTATGGAACAAGTCAAGTCAAGTCAAGTTTATTCGTCACATACGCATACGAGATGTGCAGTGAAATGAAAAGTTGTGCAAAAAAAACTACAAAACAGAATGGAACAGAAACACATATTCACATATTACATATTTGTGGGAGGAAAAAAAGGAAAAAAGAGCAATTTTTAAAAAGACACCACACAACAGTAAAAAGGTACAGTAAAGTTAGTCCCTGGAGAGATAGGAGTTTACAGTCCTAATGGCCTCTGGGAAGAAACTCCTTCTCATCCTCTCCGTTACCAGACTACCCCAATATTTAAGAAACAGTAAGACAGGTGCATGGATAGGACAGGTTTGGATGGATATGGACCAAGCACAGGCAGGTAGGACGAGTGTAGCTGGGACATGTTGGGCGGTGTGGGCAAGTTGGGCCAAAGGGCCTGTTACACACTGTATCACTCTATCACTGTGACTAAATGGGACTAGCTTAGTCATGTATCTTGCTCACCATGCATGAGATGGGCCAAAGGGCCTGTTTCACTGCTGTGTGACTCTGTGACTCCATGTTTCATCTCAAACAGTCTATTTGGTTCTGATGAAATATTAATTCCGAATCTCTCTCCAAATCTATTCCCTGACTTCCTGAGTGTTTTCCAGCTATTTCTAGTTTTACTTCAGATTTTCACCATCTGCTGTGTGTTGCGTGACTGATTGTGTGGGAGTTTAGTTTGGAACCCAATACCTCAGGAATATTTTAAGTTCAAAATTAATTTTACGCTGAAGCCCCTGCTGTTGCATCAATCTGCTCAGCCACTCAGGGCTTCCTCTCCCTCCCTTTCATTAACTAAAGTTACAAACTGTTTTTCGTTTTGTTTTGTTAGGGAAACAGAGGGGAAACAGGCCCTTCGGCCCACCGAGTCCGCGCCGACTACACACTGGGGACCAATCCTCCACACTGGGGACCAATTTACCATTTTTCTCTAAGCCAATTAACCTACAAACCTGTACGTCTTTGGAGTGTGGGAGGAAACCGGAGCTCCCGGGGAAACAATCCCCGAACACCAAACAATCAAGCTGTAATATTCTTGGATACATTCACAGAATTGTAACGTAAATTGCAATTTGATTTTTCAACCAATAATATGTTAATATAATAATATTATGGCTTTTAATTAAGCAGGTGGATGTGCAGGGTATGGACCTCTTTCCTTCTTCAGACTGATTACGTGGAGGAGAGAGCGGCTAGGCGGGGGGGGGGAGCGGGGCGAGGTGGGGCGGGGGGGGGGAGCGACGAGGCGGGGGGGGGGGGGGGATGGGGGCACTTTGTGTCTTTTTTGTAAACCAGCATCGGCAGTTCCTGGCTTCTATAGTATACATTTCTCTGTCCTATGTTCTGTATCTCTATAGCCCAGGGGCGTCACAGTGGCGTAGCAGTACAGTTACAGCGCTGGAGACCCGGGTTTGATCCTGAGTGCAGGGGTTCGATCCTGAGTACGGGATCAGTACGTTCCCCCCCGTGACCTGCGTGGGTTTTCTCCGGGCGCTCCGGTTTTCCCCCCACACTCCAAAGGTGTACAGCTTTGTGGGTTAATTGGCTTGAGTAAAAATCGTAAATTGTCCCTCGTGTGTAGGATAGTGCTAGTGTACGGGGGGTGATCGCCGGTCGGCATGGGCTCGGTGGGCTGAAGGGCCTGTGTCCATGCTGTGTCTGTATCTCTGATGCCAACCAAATTTGAATGATGTCAGGTTTAAGAAAGAACTGCAGTTGCTGGTAAAACCGAAAGTAGACAAAAAACTGCTGGAGAAACTCAGCGGGTGAGGCAGCATCTATGGAGAGAAGGAATTGGCGACGCCATAGATGCTGCCTCACCCGCTGAGTTTCTCTAGCATTTTTTGTCTACCTTTGAGTGATGTCAAAATCCTAGTTGTATCTTGATGGTCAGAACTTCAAATTTATTTTGTCGCTGGACATCAGTCAGTTGCAATTGCATGAAATCCTGACTATTACGGGAGTCCTGTAATCATCTAAAAATAATGTTTTCTTTCGAAAGAGGCAAGCCCAATAATTTGATTTTGAAATTAGTTAGACACGGTGTTTCCACAGTTAGTCAAGTTATCCTCAAGCAGAAATTAATTGTGAAGGCACCGTCTGGTTCACTTAATTTCAAAATGCTCCATCGTGCCTCGATTCTGGTTGATTATCATCTATGTTGGAGGCATATTGTTCATCAGACTGCTTCTCCTTGCATCGCAAGTCAACGCGCAGCCGTTGTGGTGGGTGATGGCTGGTCGGCGTGGACTCAGTGAAGGGCTGAAGGGCCTGTTTCCATGCTGTATCTTTAGTTTCGTCTCGTTTGGAGTTACGACGCGGAAACAGGCCCTTCGGCCCACCGAGTCCTCATCGACCCGCGGTCCCCACACACTAGCACCACCCGCACTAGGGACAATTTGCAATCGTTACCGATGCCAATTAATCTACAAACCTGTACGTCTCTTGGAGTTTTTGTGTGCTCTCTTGTCAGGGACAAGACTATACATAATTAAGTGCCTGTCCCACTGTACGAGGTAATTCAAGAGTTCTCCCGGGTTTTCCCCTGATTCGAACTCGGAGATTCTCCGTAGCGGGTCCGTAGGAGTTCGTGGCGGCTCGTACGAGTAACAGTAGGTTCTCCGGGACATCCGGTAAACTCGTGTCGTCCCTACAAAAAATGTCCACGAGTAGAAAAATACTCGTGATGAAAAAAATTGTTACCTTTTATACCTGCCGCACAGATATAAGATAAAGGGAATGACGTAGATAGAGTCCAGTAAAGTCCGATAAATGATAGTTTGAGGGTCTCCAATGAGGTAGATGGTACGTCAAAAGCACTCTGGAGTTGGCGATAGGATGGTTCAGTTGCCTGTTAACAGCTGGGAAGAAATTGTCCCTGAAACTGTCGGTGTGCGTTTTCACACTTCTGTACCTCTTGCCTGATGGGAGAGGGGAGAAGAGGGAGTGACTGGAGTGAGACTCATCTTTGATTACGCTGGTGGCCTTGCCGAGGCAGCGTGACGTGTGGATGGAGTTAACGGAAGGGAGGTCGGTTGGTGTGATGGTCTGGGCTGCGTCTGCAACTCTGCAATTTCCTGCGGTCTTTGATGGAGATGGTCCAAAACCAAGCTGCGATGCATCCCATTGAAAATATATTGAAATATTGAAATATCGAAATATAAAATAAAATGTTTGAAATTCATCCACTGCTTGATCTGATATGAAATTTGTTTGGTATGAGGATGAGCAAACACTGTAACACTGTAGATAGACACCAAATGCTGGAGTAACTCAGCAGGACAGGCAGCCTCTCTGGAGAGAAGTAATGTTTTGTGATTTTGGTGCTGTTTCGGGTCGAGGCCCTTTCTTCAGATACCTCTCGTTCCCCTTTCCCATGACTCTCAGTCTGACGAAGAAGGATCCAGACCCGAAACGTCCTTCTCTCCAGAGATGCTGCCTGTCCCGCTGAGTTACTCCAGCATTTTGTGTTCATCTTCGGTTTAAACCAACATCTGCAGTTCCTTCCTACACACTGGTAACACTGCACATGAGTTGCATTCAGGAGGTTTGGTGCTGTGTTCCTTCAGTGTCTATTTGGGACATCCGACGAGGTTGGTAATCTAAACACACAACGCAATCATAGGGGACAATAATGGGCCAAATGGAATTCAAACCGCAGAAGGTCGCCAATCGATTGATAATCTCTGAGTCAGCTATTTGCTGGTAATCCAAAACGTGTATCACAGTCCTGTTTTCTCCCCACAGCCTTATATCTATCTCTGCTTATCCATCCTCTACTGAGGACACACAATAATCTCTGCCTCAATTATCCCCTGTGGCATTGCAGTCCATGGTATAAAAATTCTTGGCAAGAATAAATTTTGTGAAAGGCTTCTTTTCTCTCTCTTTCTCTCTCAGTGACAGTTTGAAATTTACAGCTCCTTCATCACTGATTTCCCCAAATGTTTGAAATAATCTTCTGCAATTCACGCCACCACAAACCCCTGTCGTTCTAAACCCCTACTAAATCTGCTCCTGCCTTTCTCCGAAGCTTGCAGCATAAATTGCCCACGCACCATATTTTTCCCTATAAGTAGAGATTCATTTTCTTGCTCCGGTCTTGATCGATCGATGCTACTTACCACCTAAAGATGCAATGTCCCGGTCTCAGTAAGGCAACAAAAGTGCAAAGAGAACGCTCTAATACAGGGGATGTCAAACCCGGCCCGCGAAGGGGTCCAATACGGCCCGCGGGGTGATTTCCCCGATGCCAGAGCCCACAGCTGGTCCCTGGTGCCGGATCGGACTGCGTTCACGAGTGCACGGAGCGCATGAGGTTGAATTCTGCCCGTGACCTAAAATGAGTTTGACACCCCTGCTCTAGTAGTTACCTAGGGTACAGAAGTGTGTACCAATTGGTGCATGTGACAAAAAATGTAACTTAAACTTGAACTTGGAAATGCACACCTCCAGATTCAGGGACAGTTTCTTCCCAGCTGTTATCAGGCAACTCAACCATCCTACCATCAACCAGAGAGCAATCCTGAACTACTATCTACCTCACTGGAGATCCTTGGACTACCTTTGATCGGACTTTACTGTCTTTACCTTGGCACCAAACATTATTCCCCTATCATGTATCTGTACACTGTGAATGGCTCGATTGTAATCATGTATTGTCAGCACATGGGACAATAAACTAAACTGAACTGAACTGAACTAACCATTGCCATTTTTTATTTTCCATTTATATTCTTTTGTATTCTGATTCCGTTCAAAAGTCTAAAATACAATGTATTATTTAAGTAGTATATCCACCCACGCTATAAACAGGGGTAGTCAACTGTACACATCCAGGCAGATTATTGGCGTCATCTACTGAGGTCTTTAGTTTGGTTTTGTTTAGAGATACAGCGTGGAAACAGGTCCTTCGGCCCACCGAGTTCATGCTTACCAGCGATCCATACTAACATATTAACACTATCCTACACACACTATGGACAATTTTTTTTTTACACTTATACCAAGCCAATTAACCAACAAACCTGTACGTCTTTGGAGTGTGGGAGGAAACCGGAGCACCCGGAGAAAACCCACGCAGTCACAGGGAGAATGTACAAACTCCGTACTGATAGCACCTGTGGTCAGGATCGAACCTGGGTCTCTGGTGCTGTAAGTCAGAAGCTCTACCCTCTACGCCACTGTGTCGCCCTGTCCGTTGCGGTAGGAAGTCAGCAATGGGGAACGTCCAAGGTGTTCGTAGACACGATGAACTGCAGATGTGCTGATCATGTTTACCTATTGATTTTTCCCATCAATCCAATCAGAAGTTCATAAGTTCATATCGTTCAACCATGCCATTTTATCATGTGCAGGCAGGAGATTAGTTTAAATGGCATCATGCTTTGTGGGCCGAAGGGCCTCTTCCCGTGCTGTACTGTTCCATGCATGCCAACCATTAAAATTGCCCATTACTCAAATCAATATTTAAGCCCATGTATCAGAAAGAAGAATGCTTCAATAAATGAATCAACGAGGAATTGAAGGGCAAGTGAGAAGGAAACGGCTGAACAAGAATTCATAAGTTCTAGGAGCAGAATGAGGCCATTCGCCCCATCAAGTCTACTATTCCATTAAAGCATGGGGGATCTATCTCTCCCTCCTAACCCCATTCTCCTGCCATCTCCCCACATCCCCTGATACTAGTGCTAATCAAGAATCTGTCAATCTCAGCTTTAAAAATAGCTGATGACGGCCTCCACAGCCTTCTATGGCAATGAATTCCACAGATTCACCACTCTCCGACTAAAGAAATTCCTCCTCAAGTGCTTTCCAAAGGAACGTCCTTTTATTCTGCGGCAATGGTCCCTGGTCCTGGACTCTCCCACGAGTAGAAACATCCTCCCCACATTCACTCTATCCGGGCCTTTCAGAAGGGCAATCAAGAGATGGGAATAGGACTGATGGATTGCTCTGTGGAGAGCTAGCATGGGCCAAAGGATCTCCTTCCGTGTGATAATGAGAACATTTCATCCATTTATCAATTTCAAGCTATGATAACCATTGTGACTCATTTGGGAATCATCGATTGTTATGTAAAGTAAACCTGTAGACTCCATTATGGTGGCGCAGCGGTAGAGTTGCTGCCTTACAGCGCTTGCAGCGCCGGAGACCCGGGTTCGATCCCGACTACGGGTGCTCCCTGTGCGGAGTTTGTACATTCCTCCCGTGATCGCGTGGGTTTTCTCCGAGATCTTCTGTTTCCTCCCGCACTCCCAAGACGTACAGGTATGTAGGTTTATTTGGCTTGGTATAAGTGTAAATTGTCCCTAGAGTGTGTAGGATAGTGTTAATGTGCGGGGATCGCTGGGGGTTGGCCGAAGGGTCTGTTTCTGCGCTGTATCTCTGAACTAAAAACTAAACCCTATCCATTTCAAATTACTTTTTTCTGTTGAGACCAATCAGCGGACAGGGTGGAACTTGCAAAATTTCCAAAATTATAAAACATTTTTTATAACCAGAAAACTAACACCTCCCCTGAATCTCAGAAATCAGGTAACGTTACACAACATAATTGCTAATCTTTTTCTCAATTAAAAGCCTTCCACAATGTACTTAAAAGTGACAGTTTGATTAATGTAGCAGAAAATGACTTAATCTCAAAAAAGAAGAATTTTTAATCAGAGTTTAGTCCAGCACATTTTTGTTAAAACCGTGGAATAGATTTCAGAAGAACATTGGTAGATATAATGTGACTTTTTTATATATATTTGTGCTTACTCAGCCAGTTTTGGGTGTATTGAGCTAAAATAGCTAATTTGCTCTCCAGGACAACAACCCAGCGTGTTTAAAGGGGGTGGCACGGTGGCGCAGCGGTAGAGCTGCGGCCTTACAGCGCTGGAGACCCGGGTTCGATCCTGACTACAGGTGCTGTCTGTATGGAGTTTGTACGTTCTCCCTGTGACCACGTGGGTTTCCTCCGGGTGCTCCGGTTTCCCCCCACATTCCAAAGACGCGCAGGTTTGTAGGTTAATTACCTCTGTAAAAATGTCAATTTGACCCTGGGGAGGAAACCAGAGCACCTGAAGGGAAACCCACCTGGTTTAGTTTAATTTAGTTTAGAGATACAGCACGGAAACAGGCCCTTCGGCCCACCGAGTTCACACCGACCTGTGATCCCCGCACATTAACACCATCCTACACACGCTAGGGACAATTTACAATTTTACCAAGCCAATTGGCCTACAAACCTGTCCGTCCTTGGAGTTTGAGAGGAAACTGGAGATCCCGGAGAAAACCTACATAGGTCCCATGGAGAACGTGCAGACTTTGTATAGACATCACCCGTAGTCAGGATTAGACTCGGGCCTCTGATGCTGTAAGCCAACAACTCTACCGCTGCGCCACCGTGCCGACCAAGTAGTCACAGGGAGAACATGCAAACTCCACACCGACAGCACGGAAGGCCATGTTGAACCTTCGTCTCTGGCATTGTGAGACAGTGGCTCCACTTCCACTTTGCCAGCTTCTGCAGCTATTTAGACTTTTCATTTACCATTTCAGCGATGCTCATAAGATAGGGGATGCTAGTAATTTAAAATTCAGAGAGGAAATGGGACATGCATGAAAGTTCATATTAGTAACTAATATACATAACGGAGATTTGAGAAGCAAAAAATAAATCAATGCTGAGAGCAAATTTCTTTCTGAGAGCTCAAAGGAAAATCCCAAGAGTTATTAAAGAAACAATTATATGCAGCAAAGGGCATTTGTTGGTATGTTTTAGACGGAGGACTGTGGGGTTATTAGTGTCTAAATCTATATTATTACAGGCCGCACAAATTAGTCATGCATTTAATGATTCAATTTCAATTTCAATCCAACAGAATTATTAATTAAAGCAGCATGTTCATATAATGTGCCATAATAAGGCAGGTTTGGTTAGTCATGGAGTAACTGTTGGGCCCTCATCCCTCTAAACCTTTCCTATCTATATACCTGCCCAAATGTCTATTAAAACCTGTTCTAGAACCTGCCTCAACTACCTCCTCTGCAGTTTGTTCGATATATCCAACATTTTCTGTGTGAAAATGTTGCCCCTCATATTAAATCTGACCTGTCTCGAATTAAACCTATGTCCTCAGGCTCTGGGTTCCCATGGCTTGGGTAAAAGACTCTTGGAATTCACCTTAATGCAGATGGAACATAGAGCATAGAACATAGCACAACTCAGGAACAAACCTGTAACATATGTGAAGAAGGGACCTGACCCAAAACATTTGAGGCGGCACGGTGGTGCAGCGTTAGAGTTGCTGCCTTACAGCACTTGCATAGAAACATAGACATAGAAAATAGGTGCAGGAGGAGGCCATTCGGCCCTTCATGCCAGCACCGCCATTCATTGCAATCATGGCTGATCGTCCCCTAATCAATAACCCATGCCTGCCTTCTCCCCATATCCCTTGATTCCACTAGCCCCTACAGCTCTATCTAACTCTCTCTTAAATCCATCCCGTGATTTGGCCTCCACTGCCCTCTGTGGCAGGGAATTCCACAAATGCACAACTCTCTGGGTGAAAACGTTTTTTCTCACCTCAGTCTTAAATGGCCTCCCCTTTATTCTAAGGCTGTGGCCCCTGGTTCTGGACTTGCCCAACATTGGGAACATTTTTTCTGCATCTAGCTTGTCCAGTCCTTTTATAAATTTATATGTTTCTATAAGAATCCCCTTCATCCTTCAAAACTCAAGTGAATACAAGCCTAGTCTTTTCAATCTTTCCTCATATGACAGTCCCGTCATCCCAGGGATCAATCTCGTGAACCTGCGCTGCACTGCCTCAGTCACAAGGATGTCCTTCCTCAAATTAGGAGACCAAAACTGTACGCAATACTCCAGATGTGGTCTTACCAGAGCCCTATACAACTGCAGAAGAATCTCTCTACTCCTATACTGAAATCCTCTTGTTATGAAGACCAACATTCCATTAGCTTTCTTCACTGCCTGCTGTACCTGCACGCCAAGTTTCTGTGACTCGTGTACAAGGACACCCAGGTACATCCCCCTTACCTAACCTAACCTCATTGTGATAATAATCTGTCCCCTTGTTTTTGCCACCAAAGTGGATAACCTCACATTTATCTATATTATACTGCATCTACCACACATCTGCCCACTCACTCAATCTGTCCAGGTCACCCTGCAACCTCCTATCATCCTCGTCACAGTTCACACTGCCACCCAGCTTTATGTCATCCACAAACCTGCTAGTGTTGCTCCTAATTCCCTCTTCAAAATCCTTAGTTTTGTAAGACAAATGACTGCCCTGAAATTTCTGCCTCCCTTCTTTGGGAAACATTTAAAGCATTTATACGAGGAACATCAATCTCCGCACAAGCCTTTCATAATAAAGAGAACCGCACCAAACAACTGGTATTGGAAATGGAAATAAGGCAATTAGATATGGAAAACGCAATCGCGCCTTCTACAATAATACATAATAAAATTGTTGTACTCAAATATAAGTTAAACCAAATATACTCAGACCAATTCATAAAATTTTATCAAAAGACTAAACAGTTACACTTTGAATTTGGTGATAAACCACAAAAATTACTGGCACACCAACTCCGGAAACAGGAAGGGGAAAAAAACAATATATAAAATTAAATCAGATACGGGAGAAATATTAACACTACCCAAGGATATTAATGATAGATTCTCTCAATACTATCAAACACTTTATTCAACCAAAACGGCAGGGGGTTCTGTAGGAATGGAATTATTCTTACAGAATTGTAACCTTACTGGTTTAGATTTGAAAGAGAGGGAATTATTAGGGGCCGAAATATCAGTAAAAGATATTGAGGAATCTATTAATTCTTTAAAAAATGGAAATGCCGGTGGACCAGATGGTTTAAATAGTGAATTTTATAAAAAATTTCATGACTTGATCTCGCCACGCCTACAGACATTATATACTCAAGCATTCATGCAACAGAAACACCCAGAAACTTTAAATGAATCAACTATAATACTTATTCCAAAAACGGATAAGGACCTTGAAGATCCAGGTTCATATAGAGCAATTGCTCTATTAAACATCGATCAGAAAATTTTAACCAAAATGTTAGCACACAGATTAAGCTTAGTGATTTATAAATTAATACACCCCGATCAAACTGGCTTTATTCCAAAACGTTATTCATATTATAATCTGAGACGATCATTCAACATTATATATTCAAATTGAATAGCTAATGAAGACTTAGCAGTCATCTCGCTAGACGCTGAGAAAGCATTCGATCAAATTGAATGGCCCTATTTTTTTTCGGTGATGGAAAAATTTAAATTAGGTGAGAAGTTTTGTACATGGGTTAAGCTTTTATATACCAATCCAACAGACAGAAAAATTACAAATCAAATGTTATTAAAAAAAATTGATTTATCTAAAGGTTGTAGACAAGGATGCCCGTTATCACCGTTACTATTCGCCCTTGTTATAGAACCGCAAGCAGAAAGAATTCGAACTCATCCAGAAATATATGGGTATAATACCAAAAATACAGTTAATAAAATTTCTCTATATCCAGATGTTGTATTACTATATATTACAAATCCAGAAATTAGCATCCCTAACCTGTTAAATCTTATAACTCAATTTGGTTTATTCTCGGGGTATAGAATCAACTGGAAGAAGAGTGAGATTATGCCAATAATGGAACCTAATTTATATATATTGCAACAATCACCTTTGAAAATAGTGAATGACAAATTTAAATACTTAGGAATCTATGTGACCACCAAATATACTTCTTTATTTAAATCAAATTTCGTGCCTTTACTTAATAAATTGCATAAGAATATTCAATATTGGAAAACGCTTCCTATTTCAATGCTTGGTAAAATTAATGCAATTAAAATGATTTTCCTTCCTCAACTTCTATACCTCTTCTAATCAATTCCAATATACCTCCCTAAAATTATATTTTTAAAAATTGACTCTATTGTAACAAGTTTTATTTGGAATTATAAGAATCACAGAATAAGTAAAAAACACTTATGTAAATCTAAGACGAATGGAGGATTAGTCTTACCAAATTTCTTATTTTATTTCTGGGCAGTCAATGTCAAAAACTTAAGTTTCTGGTTGGAAGATATGGATCAACAACCAGACTGGTTAAAGATGGAAAAGGAGGATTGTCTGCCATTTGAAATTGGCCCAATTTTCCTAACCCCTACAAAATTGAATAAAAAGATCTATAGTGAAAATCCAATAATACATAGCGGTATTCGAATTTGGAAACAAATAAAAAAGACATTAAAATTGGATAATTTATCACTTTCGCTCCCTATTGCAAATAACCCTTCATTTAAGCCTTTGGTATTGGATAAAGGCTTTACACAATGGAAAAACTATGGAATTAAAAAGATAGGACATCTTTATAGAAAAGGTGTGTTCCTCTCGTTTCTGGAGGTACAACAGAATTATGGATTACATTCAAATAATTTTTTTAGATATTTACAATTGAAAGATTATGTTAAATCACATACACAAGAATACAGAATTAGAGAGCCAGAGATTCTAGATGAATGTTTGAATAAACATCCCAACACAGTCAAATTAATATCATATATTTATAATATTCTGTTAGATAGCGAGAATCGTCAACGGAATCACATAGACAAGCATGGGAAAATGAATTAGTTCAACCCATAACGAAAGATATTTGGGATGAAAGTCTACAACATATACATCAATGTTCGTTAAACGCCAGACATTCTTTAATACAATTTAAAATATTACACAGATTGCATTATTCTAAAGTAAAATTAAATAGAATTTTTCCTAATATCTCTCCTATCTGCGATAAATGTCAAAACTCTGAGGCTAATTTAACCCATACTTTTGTAAATTGCATAAAAATTAAAACATTTTGGGTGGATATTTTTATAATTATTTCCATAGTGGTTAATATTCAACTGGATCCCGATCCAAAATCAATAATATTGGGCATATCTGAACAATACCTAAAACTGACACTAAATCAAATAAATTTCCTGGATTATTGTATAATAACTGGGAAAAAACTAATATTAAAATTTTGGAAAAACCCTGCATCCCTACAATTAAAATAGTAAGATTAAACGAGAACTCACCTGTTCGAAGTTTGATCGTTATTTTACGAGGAGTTACGATGAGGGATTACGTGAAGAACCCGCCTCACGCTGGTAACGGCATACTTCAAAGCAACGGCATGAAAAACACAGAACACCAAAGCCGGAGTAACATAGTAAGGCTCATAAAAAGACTTAGAACCACCATTTGATCATTTATTTTACGAGGGTGGGAGTGGAGGGCACGTAATCCCTCATCGTAACTCCTCGTAAAATAACGATCAAACTTCGAACAGGTGAGTTCTCGTTTAATCTTACTATTTTACTTCGGAGTCACGTGAGTGACTACGTGAAGAGTTTTAAAGCTTTCTGTGTTTTTTATGTCGTAGAATTAATCCGTACGACAATCCGGCTAAGTAAACACATACATGAGAAAGCACACAAATGTTAGATCTTTTCACAATCAAGTTTTTTTAATGGCTGAAAGACCATATAATACCCTCCTTATATTTGAGGGAAAAAATGATTATAAGTGACAAAAAATATCAGTGACTACACAACTGATTATAGCAATTAATAGCAAACAAAGCAGGTGATTATAGTGCTCCCAACACCGCGTGTCCAAAGCTTGTCATAGTGTGAACAGGTTTGTTGTAGAACTTTGAAAAAGTTTCTTCTTTACTCCACCCTGCGATTTTTAAAAATATGCTCAAGAGGTACGTCCCGCCCCTTCGTCGCGGACGTAGCTGCCGCCCTGGTGGAGTGAGATTTGAAGACATCAGTGTCTATTCCCGCTAAAAACCAACACCTGTTTCAACCATTTTGAGATAGTTTGAACTGAAGCTTTTGTGTGTGGCTTTTTGTGCGTAAGCAGCAATGTCTTTTCGTTTCCTCGAAAAGTGTCCGTCACTTTAATACATTGGTTCAAATGTCTAACCACACACAAAGCAAGCTCAATATGAAAAGCTTGAAAGGTTACCTTTGTTCCAGATCTCCCTGGTCTACTTTGTTTGATCAGATCGTAAACATAGAATACAACGTTATCTGTAGTCACATGCATACAGTCTAAACGCAACATTTGTAAAGTTTGCACTCTTTGGGCTGAGACCAGTGACATTAACATGACCAATTTCAATGTTAACCTATCCAATGACAACCCTTCAATTGGCGTCCATTCTCTAAGTAGAGCAAGTACTATGCTCACATCCCAAATCTCTGTATATCTAGGTTTTGGCGGATTCATGTGAAAAATTCCTTTCATGAATCGTGATATTAATGGATGCGACCCAATTGATTTTTCACCAGTCATAAGTCCTAAATAGGACGACAAGGCACTGCGTGCAGTGTTAATGGCACTGTAACTTAAATGTTGGCCAAAGCGCAAATTGGCAAGGAATTCCAAAACATGAGTAACATTCACATAATCATCAGAAATATTTTGACTGTGTGCAAAATTCTTCCTATTTCTTAATATGTGTCATATATTGTTTCTGTGTGCTATCTCGTCATGATGTGCCAATAACTGTCAAGTTTGGTCCGACAATCCCAGTTCCTGTAGTGGTCTGGTCAAAACCTGCAGATTAACAAATTCATATATGCATATAATGGATAATCTTCATTTGTTACTGGATTAGTCAAGATATCACTACAGTTAAGAATCTGCATATACGGTTCTTTAATCATATTCAGCATAACTGGGAACCAAGGTTGAGTTGGCCAATTTGGCCCTACCAACAATCCGGAAGCTGAATCTTGCTCTATTTTCTTCAAGCATCTCTGGATCAGAGCAAATGGTGGAAAAGCATAAAAGAACATTTTTCCCCAGTGTAATAAAAATGCATCTACTGCAACTGCGTCCGGATCGTGTTCCCAAGACACATAATGAGGCAAATGATGATTAAGCCTGGATGCAAAATCAATTTCTGGCAACCCAAATCGTCGAACAATATTCTTAAATATTGGTGGCTTAAACATCCATTTCGTATTATCTTTAAAAATCCTGGACCTTTCATCTGCTACCACATTGTCTTTACCTGGAGTATAGCTTACTGCAATCCATATCTGGCCGACCAATACACCATTGCCATATCTCATTGACCAGACAATCACATGATACTGATCCAACTCTCCCCATGTGATTAATGTAAACCACAGCTGTTTTATTGTGTAATTGTATTAAACACATGCAGACCTTGTTTAGCACAACAATATGCTTTAAGCCCATAAAAGGCCCCCAATAACTCCCAATAGTTAATACCATACTCTTGGAGAAACACTTGTTCTTCAGTTTTCCATCTACCTCCACAACTGGAGGATAAATCTGTGGCCCCCCATCCGAGAGCACTAGCATCTGTATGTAAAACCATTTCAGGCTGTTTAATCATAATATTTATTTAGCAGCTTGTGTGGACATTTTCCTTTTTTAACCCACCATTGTAAATTCCAATACAGCTTCTTTTGTTAATTACATAGGCCTGTCAAATGGCCTGCCTTCTCTTTGAGAGCTTGTATCTTGTACCTTCGAAGATATCAATAAATGTAATGAACCAAATTCTAATGCAGGAAAATGCTGCTAGCAGTTCACCAATGGTTGTCACCATTTCTCGGATGGAAGGATAAGGTTTTGAATGAGATAATGACAAGTTACCAAAATATCATCGACTTTACTGTTGGTAAAGATATTAACATAGTCACTGAGTTAATTACAAACCCCAAAAGTAAATTGTTTGTGCTGGCTGCAGCTGGGGCTTAATTAGATAATTAAGAACCTTAGCTTACCACAAAGCTTTAGTAACTGAAACTGAGTCCTCAGCTGACTCCTGATAATCACTAATGACCAGAATGTCATTGAGATAAGCCATAATGATGTGCATTTTGTGCTCTAATTGGGCTAAACTGGTTTCAACAGTTTCGTAAAGAGTAAAAAGCTGAACTCAGTCCATTTGGCAAAGCTTAACTGCCATAATTGTCACAACCAATTAAAATTTAAGTATCACCGAAACCTGATACATAGGTACAGAATAATAGGCGTCTTTTCATCAATCTTAGCCATATAACAACCTGCTGAATTAAATATTTTGCAGTATTCCATGACTCCATTTGAACATGTTTGTATTCTACAAACTTATTTAGACCTGTAAGGTCCAGAATACTTCTGCAACCATCATCTGTAATGCCTTCTAACATTAAAGACAAATTTATGCTCGTGTTCAAAATCTTTTCCATTACCCCTTTTCCAGATAATTAGGCAATGTGGACATAAAACTCTGCTTTTTCAATGCAGAAAACGAAAACATAAGCAGGTTTATTCTGTACAGGAGGATTAACCTCTTGTTTTTAAAGTAATAGTAGTTAATGAAACTGCTCGTAATATACTGATCAAAAATAATAGTAAGCCAGTCTTAATAAAACTTTTTGTAATCTCCCTCTAACTGGAGATTAATCCGCAGTTTCTTTAAGCAGGGAACACGTCTTTAATTCCTCTGCATATGAGCGTGGTGGTCTCCTTATCCCCTGAATTCGGGTAAGTATTTGGTTGTGCAATACAATAAAACTTCCTTGACATATTTCTGCCTCTATTTCCAATATCAAATCCCCTTCTGGGCGGAAAATACCTTTTCGTCCAAAGACGAAGGTTTCATGCAGCTAAAATATTTTAGCTTTTCATCCAATTTCAATAAGTTAGGCAGATTATTCCAAACAGATAACCAAGAGCTTAAACACCACTTGCTCGACACAGGTATGCAACCTTGGGTGAAAAAATGGGCCAAATAGCCATTTATTTTTATACAAAATTTCATAGAAAAAATTGCACAATAGCGTCTTTATTTTATGTTTTCCTTTCATCTGCCCAAAAAGCCATAATAGCAGCAGAGTAATTTGTGAGGATTTTTAAACCTCACTATTTGACGCTCTCATATTTGGAGTCATGAATGCCCATATTAACGGATAAACCGTAGGCTCTTCCAATGAGGCACAATTTCCTGTGCTGTGCAATTTTTAATATTTCAATCATCACAGAATCATGAAGTTGGTGAGATACCATATATATATGTTGGCAGCTAGGTTTTCTTCCATAGCCTCACCACTTCCTTCATATATAGCAAAACCTTTTGCTATTCCATGCATCTTTGGCCTCTTTTCATATTTTTTCATTTTATTTTTATTTTTATTTTGTGGTGTGCTTTCAAAAATGCAAATCACCATCAACAGGGTCTGCCTTCTGCAGCCCTAAATCAATTGGGATTTCATCCCATGAGACTTCTTCCGGCCCAAATCCTGGGTCCGGAGTTCCAACTTCCAATTAGGCCCATGGCCATATTCAGAATAATTAAACCCCTCAGGGCTAACCTTAGGAACCTTCAGGGTACTATGACCCTAGTCTCATAATTATTTGGAGAACTTTCTCCATATGCTCCATAATCAGTTCCACATAGTTTACTTATGTGGAGGATTTTTCAATGTCAGAGTCATCAGAACCACGGACCTCTCAGATTTTTTATTTTATTTTATTTTCCATTTTTACATATTCGGGAGCATTTCTCTCCGTGGTTATCATTTTGTAAACTAATTCGCTAACGGGTATATCTGCGGCCACCGGTATCGGAACCGGCTCCGCACTAGCTTTCCCGTATATTTATTTTTCACCCCAGGAAGCATTTAACCCGCGAATATAAATTTACTTCATCATTTGTGCTTATCCAGCACTAATATGACTCTGACCTGTTTTAACAAATTTCCTATACTGCTGGACCTACCCAGCGCCCGCTAAAAAACCCAACTTTACTGTTCTTACCTGCGGGCCGTTCCGACCGCTGCGAGGAGCTGCTCCTTACTGCAGCTCCACCTTCTGCCGTCAGCGTCGACGTCATGCCGTTACCAGCGTGAGGCGGGTTCTTCACGTAGTCACTCACGTGACTCCGAAAAAGTAAAATGTGGATTATGGAGATGTCAGAGACCTTAAATCTGGAAAAAATTAGATTTGTCTTAATTGACAAACCAGAATTATTTATTAGAATACGGTCGCCGTTCATAGATTACTTGAAGGGGTAGAATGGGCCAGCGCTGAGGCTTGACGGAAGCTTGAACCCAGGACTAGACGAATAGTTTTGTTTTCTTACCTACGGACCTATCTCCTAAGTTGTATTATGGATAGTTTATTTTATGATTCTAAGTTTTTTTTTCTTTTTCTTTATTTTTTCTATCTATTAAAAAAATAATAATAATAATTAGAGTCAATGTTAATATGTAACCAATAAATGTAGACTCCTGCTCCATTGGTAGTGGAGTCCTTGGAATCCTGAATATTTAATATATAACCGTTTAACAAAGTTTGTAATGGTTTGGACTAGGATATGTATATGCCTCTAATAAAAGCTAATTCCCTCTTCCAAATCATTAATATATATGGTAAACAGTTGCGGCCCCAACACCAAGACTTGCGGTACTCCACTCGCCACTGCCTGCCATTCTGAAAAGGACCTGTTCATTCCTACTCTTTGCTTCCTGTCTGCCAACCAATTTTCTATCCACGTCAACACCCTACCCCCAATACCATGTGCTCTAATTTTAGTCACCAGTCTCCTGTGCGAGACCTTATCAAAGGCTTTCTAAAAGTCTAGATACACTACGTCCACTGGCACCCCTTCATCCATTTTACTTGTCACATCCTTAAAAAATTCCAGAAGATTAGTCAAGCATGATTTTCCTTTCATAAATCCATGCTGACTTGGACTAATCCTTTTACTGCTATCCAAATGCCCCATTATTACCTCTTTCATAATTGACTCCAGCATCTTTCCCACCACCGAAGTCAGGCTAACTCGTCTGTAATTCCCCGTTTTCTATCTCGCTCCTTTATTGAAAAGTGGGATAACATTAGTCATCCTCCAATCCACAGGAACTGATCCTGAATCTATTGAACATTGGAAAATGATCACCAATGCATTCACTATTTCTAGAGCCACCTCCCTGAGGACCCTGGGATGCAGTCCACCAGGCCCCGGGGATTTATCATCCTTCAGTCCCATTAACCTACCCAATACTATTTCTGCCAGGTTTGATCCTGAATATGGGAGCTGTCTGAACGGAGTTTGCACGTTCTTCCCTTGACGTGGGTTTTCCCCACGATCTTCGGTTTCCTCCCACACTCAAAGACGTGCAGGTTTGCAGGTTAATTGGCTTGGTGTAAGTGTAAATTGTCCCTAGTGTGTGTAAGATAGTGTTAATAGAAACATAGGAACATAGTTTAATGTGCGGGGATCGCTGGTCGGTGCGGACTCGGTGGGCCGAAGGGCCTGTTTCAGCGCAGTATCACTAAACTAAACAAAACTGAACCAAGTTCTCCAGAAATGCTGCCTGGCGGCTAAATTACTTCAGCGTTTGTGTCCTTTTGTGTAAACCAGCACCTGCAGTTCCTTGCTTCTACAAGAATAGGTCCTTCATCCCACAATGCCAGTTCCAAACACGATGCCAGGCTAAGTTAATCTCCTCTGCCTGCATGTTATCCATAGTCCTCATATCCATAACCATCATACCTGCTGAAGGGTATTCAACCTGGAATGTTAAATGTTTGTCTCTCCACTGATGTTGCCTGACCCGCTGTATATTTTCATCATTCCCACTTTTATTTGTATTCATAGAGTCTTACAGCACAGAGACAGTCCAACCCATCCATGCCATCCACATCTAAGGTCACATCTAAGCTAGTCCCGTTTGCCTTCATTTAGCCCATATCCCTCTAAACCTTTTCTATCCATGTATCTACCTCAACTACCTCCTCTGACTACTTGTTCCATACACCCGCCATTAGGGTCGCCAACTTCCTCACTCCCAAATAAGGGACAAAAGGTCAAAATAAGGGGTAAATTCCCGACGGCAATTCGTTGACCGACTCGGCCGTGGCTGGGAGAATGATGAGTTGTCCCGGGTGCTGGACTGCACACAAAGCCCAGCCGGCGGGCCAGCTGAGGGGTTTTGGCCCGGGCGACATGCGGCACCCCATCCAACTCATGAACCGACGATCGGCCATGAGAAGGGGGGGTGGTGGTGTTGACAGTAAGCGAAGGTCCGAAGGTCGGACAGCTGGCCGGCCTGCCGACCGACGTGACCACGGACGAGGCGCTGCTGCAGCTGCACTCCATGGGCTGCACTAGGTCAGGGTGAGACAGGGTGAGACAGGGCCGAATGCGGCGCTCCGACCTGACAGTCCCCTCGACCCGAGTAGCAGCAGTCAACTACGGGACAAGGGACAAACCAATTTAGTCCAACATATGGGATGGCCCGGCTAATACAGGACAGTTCACAACCCTACCCACCATCCTATGTGTAAAAACGCTGCCGCTGAGATTCCTATTATATCTTTCCCTTCTCACCTTAAACCTATGTTTCTCTCTAGGTTAAAAAAAACCCTGTGCAATTACCCTATCTATTAAGGTCATAAGGTCATAAGGTCATAAGTAGAATTAGGCCATTCAGCCCATCAAGTCTACTCTGCCATTCATTCATGGCTGATCTATCTCTCCCTCCTAACTCCATTCTCCTGCCTTCTCCCCATAACCCCTGACACCTGTACTAATCAAGAATCTATCTATCTCTGCCTTAAAAATATCTACTGACTTGAATTCCACAGATTCACTGCCTTCTGACTAAAGAGATTTCTCCTCATCTCCTTCCTAAAAGAGCATCCTTTAATTCTTTATCCCCATCCATTAATCCCCACATTTGAACACCTCTATAAGATCACCACTCAGACTGGAGAGGTTGGCATAGATTGTAGTGATGTAATTGAAGGATTGGAGGGAAGCTGAGAAATAATTATGTCATTCATTTAGGTGCAGATTTTGGATTTTACTGCCTGAATGAGTGGTGGAAACTGGATGAATACAAAGTCTATTTTGGCCAGAGGGATATAAATAGCCTCCTTCTGTGCTGTGCTATCCCACGGTTTTATGATGCGCAAGATCCCTTCGACATTAGGTGTGTGTGTGTGTGTGTGTGTGTGTGTGTGTGTGTGTGTGTGTGTGTGTGTGTGTGTGTGTGTGTGTGTGTGTGTGTGTGTGTGTGTGTGTGTGTGTGTGTGTGTGTGTGTGTGTGTGTGTGTGTGTGTGTGTGAAAGTGCCTATGCATGTATGTGTGTATGTGCATGTGCATTTGTGTGTGCATGTGCATTTGTGTGTGCATGCGCATTTGTGCACGCATGTGCGTGTGTGTGTATGTGTGCGTGTTTGCATATGTGAGCGCATGTGTGTGCGTGCGAGCATGCATGTATGTGCGTCCATATTTGTGTGCATGTGCCAGTGCATGTGTGTGTGCATCTGTGTACGTGCATGTGCATTCATGCATGTGCATGTGCATGCATGAGTGTGTGTGTGTGTGCCTATGCATGTGTATGAACGTGAGTATGTGTGTGTATGCATGCAAGTGTGCACGTGTGCGTATACATGTGTGTGAATATGTGCGTGTGTGTTTGTGCATATAAGTGTGGAAATTAGATGCTGTCCCATTAGACAATAGACAATATACAATAGGTGCATTCGGCCCTTCAAGCCAGCACCGCCATTCAATGTGATCATGGCTGATCATCCCCAATCAGTACCCCGTTCCTGCCTTCTCCCCATATCCCCTGACTCCATTGCAGGAGTAATGCTGACACTCTAACCATTACTATGCCATAATCAGCAAAATTATAATGATAACTGTCTGGAAGGTGATGAAGATTTTAAATCTAATTATTAACCATGTTCCCTCAATCAAGGGAGAATAATCTCCCTAATTGAACAACCATGTCAGTTACCAATTAACCTTGCTCAGATCTATGCTGGCATTGCATATGTACGCTATGCAGAAGAGAATGAAGTAACATGTTGATGCAAGAGGTTTATTCTTGGAAACCAGTCGGGTTCTGCCTGGGTGCAATACCTTTCACTGCAAAGTAGCAAAGGGCGGCTGATTACTTCACCAATTGTAACTTGGTGATATGGCTGAGTGACTTTTCCAATTCTCCACACCAGATAGTTAGTGAACATGTGCACAAAAATGCTACATACAGACAAATGCAGATTATTGGGATGTCTAATCACACGACAAATGTTCAAAGCAATTTAAGGATTTATCTATCACTGATGTCCCTCAGACTATCCCTGACCAGACTTTGCTGGCTATACCTTGCATGAAATGTTATTCCCTTATCATGTATCTATCATGGTTGTAAATGGATTGATTGTAATGCTCCCCGATTTACGATGCTTCGACTTACGATATTTGATCTTTACGGAGGGAGCACACTCTCGGCAACTATTGGTCACGTCATCAAATTGTATTAAATGTGTTTACGACTTACGATATTTTAGATTTACGATGGATTTATCGGAACGTAACCCCATCGTAGGTCATGGAGCAGCTGTATTGTCTTTCTGCTGAGTGCTTAGCACGAAACATAAACGTTTGTCATTGGTACACGTGACAATAAACTAAACTGAACTGAACTAAACTGAAAAGGATACAATCCACTGACTGGATAGCACTCAACAAAAAGCTTTTCACTGTACCTCCCACACAGATGGTCCTATAATTTAGTGTACGATTCAGGAAGTAACATTGCAGCTTTATAAAACTTTGGCTAGGCCATGTTTGGTGCATTGTGTGCAATATTATTCGCCCCGTTATACAGGTGTCAGAGGTTATGGGGGAATCTAAAACTGAACTAAAACTAAGGCATGAGAATGGGGTTAGGAGAGAGAGGAGGGAGATAGATCAGCCACTATTGAATGGCGAGTAGAGTTGATGGGCCAAATGGCATAATTCTACTCCTATTCCTTATGACGCAGGTCACAGGGAGAACGTACAAACTCCTTACAGACACGCACCAGTAGCCAAGATCGAACTGTGGTCTCTGGCGTTGTAAAGCAGTAACACTACCGCTGCGCCACCGTGCCACACAAAGACTATAATGTGAGCTTGCATGTTAGTCTCTGTTGCAGAATTTCCTATGTATCTGTCTTCAGTTTCTGCAACAGTAGATTTGGTTAATTCTACATGAAGTAAAACTTGGTTTGAATTATATATTAGCCCACAGTGAAATGAAATGAAATGATCACACTTTGTTTAATCAGTACAAACTATGCTTGCATAACAATTCAAATTAGGATAATTTTTAGTTCATTGTAAATGCCTTCTAATCTTTCCTGGAATTAATTCATTCATTTAGAAGATCATTCGGTGGAAAACTCATTTCTATCGCCCATCCTGATTAACTTGTATAGAATGATGCTTCTGTATTATGCCAAGTCCTTTGTATTATAGGGTTGGCACGGTGGCGCAGCGGTAGAGTTGCTGCCTCACAGTGCCAGAGACCCAGATTAGCTCCTGACTGCGGGTGCTGTCCTTACAGAATTTACACGTTCGTCCCGTAACCGCGTGGGTTTTCTCCGGTTTCCTCCCACACTCCAAAGACGTACAGGCTTGTAGGCGCACTCCAAAGACGTTTTATTAAAAGACGTTTGGAGTGTGGGAGGTTTGTAGGTTAATTGTGTTTGGTAAAAATTGTAAATTGTCCCTAGTGTGTAGGATAATGTTAATGTACAGGGATCGCTGGTCGGCATGGACTCAACAGGCAGAAGGGCCTATTTCCATGCCGTATGCCAAAACTAAATTTAGAAGAACATTTTGATGGAGAACTCATTTTTATGGATACTCTTGTTTAACTAAAATAGGATGATTCCTCTTCATTATGTTAAGTCAAATCAGGATCGGCACAAAATGCTGGAGTAGCTCAGTGGGTCAGGCGGCATCTCTGGAGGACATGGATAGGTGATGTTTTGGGTTGGGACCCTTCTTCAAGGGCCAAGAGTGTTTCATTATCACATCACAAAACCGACAATGAAATCTTACTTGCAGCAGCACAACAGGCATGTGAACATAGTACTTAGTTCCATAAATTAAAAAATAAATAATATGGTGTAAAAATAGAAAAACATAGCCCGGAGTCCCTAGTGTAATCAAGGTTGATCACAGTTCGAAGCTTGGTTGGAGTTCATAGTGCTTAATAGTCTGATGTGTAGGGAAGAAGCTGTTCCTGAACCTGGACGTTACAGTTTTCAGGCTCCAGTACCTTCTTCCCGATGGCAGGAGTGAAACGCGAGCGTGGCCAGGGTGGTGTGGGTCTCTGATGATGCTGGCTCCCTCTTTGAGGCAACGCCTCCTGTAGACCCCTTCAATGGTGCGGAGGTCAGTGGCCATGATGGACTGGGCAGTGTCCAGCATTGCCGTTACTTCTACATGACCTGTTCACTCCTTGCATGTTTACTTTAGTTTTGGTTTAGTTTAGAGATATAGCGCGGAAAACAGGCCCTTCTGCCCACCGAGCACACCAACCAGCGATCCCCGCACACTAAACTACCCTACACACACGATGGACAATTTATTATTTATACCAAGCCAATTGGCACTCATTGTAACATGGTGCCTGGTGGAATGATCCTGACTATGCTGTCTGTGCGCAGTTTGTACGTTCTCCCTGTGACCTGTGACCTACAGACCTGTGCGTCTTTGGAGTGTGGGAGGAAACCAAAGATCTCGGAGAAAACCCTCGCAGGTCACAGGGAGAACGTACAAACTCTGCACAGACAGCATAGTCAGGATCATTCTGTAATTCCTGGCCGGAACGGAGCAGGAATAGAACCAACATTTAGCAGAGGATTCATGCATTGCTAGGTCATTTTGGTCAAGTCTATGTTCCTGTATATAAAAAGGCAAACTGCTGAATGTTGCCAGTAAATCTAGGCCCAGATCAACGTTGCCGATAAGAAATGTCTGAGTATCTCTTCAATTGTCAGAATGAATGAGATTTTTGCAGAGGATCCCCAAAGAAGTGTAAATGCATGAAGTTGATTGGAAAAGAACTGCAAAAGAATTGTAAATAATGTAAATAATGTTGCGAGACAGTTAATCTGCTGTTTGTTGATTGGCCGAAGTGTTAAGCCCTGGCAGGATTGGTTTGAGTTCCAGGGTAAATGTTGCATTATTCGGTTAGTTAAACTTCCTTCCAGAAGCTTCTCTAAGAAACAATGTTTGGGAGTCTCTGTAATTGGTTTGGGGAACCGTCAATAATGTATTGATGTGATTAATATGTTTGATTGGACTGTAAAGAGACCACCCCTATGTAGTTCGGCCCCTCAAGGTTCATGGACCTATAAAAGGTGGATCGAGGTTGATTTTCTGGAAGAGCGCTTGGGACTGGGTGACCTTTTGATATTTTATTTATTAGAGGTAAATACATCAATGTACTTCACATATATCTTGTTACAATCATTGTACCCCATAATTTTATGGCTTTTAAAGAAAAAGAATAGAAAGAAAGAGAGTGAAATAGGTGAAAAGAGTTGTGATAGAGAAAGAGCATGCCAAAAGGGAGAAGAAACCCTTGGTCAAAGAATTAGAGAAAGGGGGTTAAGAGATAGACCCTAAAAAAAAAGGAAAAGGAAAAAGAAAAAAGCCAGTTACTCTGTTATATATATCACGCAAAAGGAATCCACCAACTCCATTGTTTTTCATCCCCCCCTACCAAGGCCCGAGGTACTCCTGCACCCTATCTTTGTAGCAGTTCTATAAATGCAGACCACGTCTGAAAGAAGCGTTCTGATTTTCCTTCCAGGCAGGGTCTCATATCTTCCAGATGTAGTGTTTCAAACATATATTTAATGTTGGTATAGGAGCATTTTTCCAGAATTTTAAGATTAGTTTTTTTCCTATTATTAAGCCGTAATCAAATAAATTCTTTTGATATGCATTTAATTCCGGACTACCTTCTGTCATTCCAAAAATAATCCATTCTGGCTTTGGTGTCATTTTTATTTTAAACACTTTTGTGAAAATTTCAAAGATTTCAATCCAAAACCTTTGAATTTTTGTACAAAAGATGAATGAGTGCGCTATTGTAGCTTCTTGACAGTGGCATTTATCACAAATTGGTGAAATGTTAGGGAAATATTTATTTAGTTTTTGAGTAGTATAATTTTAAATTGTATTAAAGTGTGTCTTACGTTAATTGGGCATTTGTGCACATTTAATAAGTATTCTTTCCACCTTCATTGGAAATTTTTATGCTTAGATCGTTTTCCCACTCACCTCTAATACCTTCCGCTGTTGGTATTACTGCATTTAGTATAATATTATATATATGTGAAATTAAATTTGGTGATTCCGCCTTTGTATTCATTACTTCATCTAGTAAGTCTATTGGCATTGTGTGAAATTCATGTGCACGTTTTTTCAAATAATCACATATTTGGAAATATTTAAAATACTGATTGTTACCCGGATTGTATTTTAGTTGTAATTATTTAAATGATAATAGTTTTCCTGTATCATTCAAATCTCCCAAAGTTTTAATTCCTGCTCTTTCCCATTGTATGAATGCTTTGTCTATAATCGAGGGTGTGAGTGTATTATATTAAGCAGACATCTCAAATTATTAAATGAATGTCTCTTTGGGATAAAGCCCGTTTGATCCGGATGTATTAGTTTAATGGTGTACTTACTTAATCTTCTTGCTAATATTTTTGCTAATATTTTTTGATCTGTATTTAACAACGCGATAGCTCTATAGGATCCAGGTTCTTCCTCATCTTTATCTTTCTTAAGTATTAATGTAATCGTAGATTCTGCTAGTGTATCAGGTAATATTTGTTCTCTGAAAGCGTGTGTGTACATTTTCTGTAGACGAGGACTAAATATATCGTAAAAACTTTTATAGAATTCATTACTAAATCTGTCGGGGCCTGGTGTTTTTCCATTTTTTAATGAGAATATTGTTTCTTCTATTTCCTTATTTGAGATTTGTGCTCCCAATTCCTCTTGTTCCTGCAATTCTAGTTTGGGAAGATTGTAATTATCCAGAAACTCAGTGATTGTGTTGGTGTCCGTTGTTGTTTCGGATGTATGCAAATTCTCATAAAATTGCACAAATTTTTTATTAATTTCATTCGGTAATGTTAATACTTCCCCTTTGTCTGATTTAATCTTTGAAATCGTGTGTTCCTTTTCTCGTTTTTTTAATTGGCGTGCGAGAAGTTTATGAGGCTTCTCTCCAAATTCAAACTGTTCCTGTCTTGTAATTTGGAATTTAAGTATTAATATTTTATTGTGTTTATCCATGGACAGGTCTTTAGCATTATCTATATCCAATTGTCTAATTTGTTCCTCTAGCTGCCATTGCTCGTTCTTATTTTTTTTATTCTGAAAGGCTTGGTATGAGATTATAACACCTCTAATAAAAACTTTGAAAGATTCCCATAATAATGTAGGTGTTGTGTCAGGTGTATCATTTATTTTGAAAAAAAGATCCATTTGCTGTCTTAGATATATACTCCCTTGCGAGTCTTTTAAAATTTGGGGGTTATACCTCCAGAACGATGTATTCTTAGACATGCTTTCTATTTTTTTTTTAAAGTTAGGGGGGAATGATCTGAAATCGTATTTGTGTGGTATTTTGGGTTAAGAGTATACGGAATTAATTCTGTGTCAACCAGGAAATAATCTATACGTGAGTAAGTCTTGTGTACCGATAAATAAAACAAATATTCCTTGCCTGTCCGATTTGCAATCCTCCAAACATTGGTTATATTTGTATTTTTTATATATGTGTTAAAAAGTTCACTAGTTTTAGATTTCGTATTACCTTGTTGTTTTTGACTGGATTTATCTAAATAAGGATCTAAGACACAGTTAAAGTCTCCCCCAATTATAACATTCTGGTAATTATATTCTGCAATTATATTCAAAATGTTATTTAAAATATTCGGATTATCAAAGTTAGGCGCATATATATTTACCAATGTGATTGTGATTGCATGGATCTCACCGGTAACTATCAAATATCTCCCATAACTATCAAATATCTCCCACTGGGTGACCTTTTGGAGTGTTTCTGCTTGCATGAGGCTGAAGGGCTTGGCCAGGCAGAGACAAGGATCGAACCCGTGGTGGTTTAGGTATCGTATTGGGGAATTTGCTGTTCAATCTAAAAATAAAGTTTAGTTGTTCCAGTGCTTGACTCATTGTTTTTTGACTGAACTAGTCTGGGGGGTAAGCTTGAGAAGAGCGTATTTACAATTCCACCAGGCACCATGTTACAATGAGTACCAATGTTTCTAAGCTCCTTACTGAGGCAAAATATCAGATTCCTCTTCTTCCTTCCTGCTGATAAACAAAGTGGATTCACGTTTAATCCTGGGAGGTGTCCTTCAGACGACTCAACAAAATTTCTGACAAAAATAAGTTAGGGTTGTTGCCATTATTCAGATCCTGAAGAAGGGTCTCTACCCGGAACGTCACCTATTCCACATGCCCGCTGAGTTTCCCTAGCATTTTTGTCTACCTTCATACGTTCATACTGCAAGTTCGTGAGGAGCAGAATTTGGCCATTCGGACAATCAGGTCTACTCCGCCATTCTATCATGGCTGATCTATCTTTCCCTCAATTCAACCCCATTCTCCTGCCTTCTCCCCATAACCCCTGACAAATGGTTCACAAACGTGTGCATTATAATCATTATATGTGAGCTGCAGTTATTTAAAGACTTCAAGGACTTGGAGCTACTTCTACCGAACAAAGCTTCAAATGACACAAGAGCCATATTTATATTATGTTACACTCTTGTTTATTTTCATCTGTACAATGCCCACATCTGTATTGTTAGTTGTAAACATTGAAGTCTGGAATGTATATTGAATAAAGAAAACACACATTTCTCATTTTCTTATTTAAAAAAATGCAGCTTCATCCACATTAGCCTGGCTGAACTTCCAGGAAGTGTGCGTTGCATTAAATTAAGTCCCAAGGGAAGTCTCCTGCTGACTGATGTGTATGTATGAAGGTTCTGTAAGTTTGGACATGTATTGCGAAAAAAATGGAGCCTTCAGAATTAAATCAAAACTTATTTTTAACTCTTTGAGTACTGAAATGGCTAGCCAAGGCAACAAAGTGCAATTCATTGACAATTTCAGAAGTAGATTACGGTTTTGTTCGGTTTAGTTTAGTTTCGTTTAGAGATACAGCGCAGAAACAGGCCCTTCGGCCCACTGAGTCCATGCCGACCCGCACTCATCCCATACACTAGCACTATCCTACACACTAGGGGACAAATTACAATCTTGACCGAAGCCAATTAACGTGCAAAGCTACACGTCTTTGGAGTGTGGGAGGAAACTAGGGCACCCGGAGAAAACCCACGCGGTCACGGGGCGAACGTAAAAACTCCATGAGGACAACACACGTAGTCAGGATTGAACCCGAGTCTCTGGCATTGTGAGGCAGCAACTCTACCGTTGCGCCACCGTGCCGCCCGTAATCATGTACTGTCTTTCCGCTGACTGGTTAGCACACAGCAACCTACACGTGACAACAAACTAAACTAAATTGTTGGCTTTTGTTTGGGGAAGAAGGCTTGCCAAGGGGCATTCTGCATTAGCCGAGCAATGGCCACTGAAGACCCTTTTAAAGGAGGGGTGAACTATTTCTCTCACTGACGGCCAAGGGCTGCTTTACAAACAAGTTGAGCTCTCACACTTACCTCATCCGCATCTTCTCTCCTAGTATCTGAATCATAAAAGCATTCTTGCTTTAGTAATTCACCGGTAAGTGTTGACATTTAATTGTAGAGAATGTCATGAAACATCAAGATTTTTTCAATCTTGAGAGCTCAGCTTGTTTGTTTGTCTGAAGAAGGGTCACGACCCGAAACGTCGCCTATCTCCTTCGCTCCTTAGATGCTGCTGCACCCGCTGAGTTTCTCCAGCCTTTTGTGTACCCAAGATTTTTTCAATGACTAGTTCACTGTTTTGAATTGGACCCGTTGAGCAACATTACCACTGAGCTACGACTCACAGAATTGATTTACTACTTGAACCACTGATCAAGTATTAACTAATAGTCCATTATTACCATCCACTTGGCCTGACTTGATTTTGTTCAGTCACATGCTTTTGTACTAAGGACCACAGCCATGTAAAGATAAACAGCGCATGTTTCAACCTTCGTGAAGATATGTCAGGTGACATAAATGTGTTTTCATGAGAATTTTCAGAGTCAGATTCAGAGTAGTTTATTGTCATACATACCAGGGTGTAATGAAATTCCCAGTTTGCATGAAACTCATGGAGTGCACACTAGGTACGATAATTACGTGATAAACACAATGGCGAATGCAAAACAACTGAATGGTTCACAAATAGCAGACCAATCTTTATAAGTGTATGTTAAGAAGTTCTAGGAGAAGAATAAGGCCATTCAGACCAGAAGGTCATAGGTAATAGGACTGGAATTAGGCCATTCGACCCATCAAGGTTCGACTGCCCCGTCTGCAGGAGAATAATGAGGAAAGAAGATTAGACTTTATTGCCCTCCATCACGTGGGGAAAGTGGGGGATGTTTATGTTAACTTTTATGTAGTTGTGTGTCTTGTTGCTTTTTTTAGTATGACTGTATGGTAAACCAAATTCCTTGCATGGTTTTACATCCTTGGCTAATAAATTAATTACAATTAAGTCTACTCCGTCATTCAACCATTCGATCTTGCCCTCTCAACCCCATTCTCCTGCCTTCTTCCCATAACACCTGACACCCACACTAATCAAGAATCCACCTTAAAACTACCCATTGCCTTGGCCTCCACTGCCATCCGTGGCAAAGAATTCCACAGATTCATCGCCGACTAAAGAAATTGCTCCTCGTCTCCTTTCTAAAGATACGTCCTTTTATTCTGAGGGTATGGCCTCTGGTCCTAGACTCTCCCACGAGAGGAAACACAATCTCCCCATTCACTCTATCCGGGCTTGTCACTTTTTGGTAAGTTTCAATGAGGACCCCCCCCCCCCCATCCTTCTAAACCTTACCTGTACCAAGGCACAGTGAAAAGCTTTGTTTTGCATGCTTTCTAATCAGATCAGACAATACCACACATAAATACAATTATGCCATACTCAAGTACAATAGAGCAAAGAGGAAGATGCCGGGTGCACAATATAATTCTCAGCATCATAGAGCATTCAGATCCAGACAAAGTCCAATGACCTCAATTGGGCAGAGAGGAATCAGAGATTACCTTAGCTTATGGAAGGACTGTTCGGAAACCTGATAACAATCTGAAGGAGTACAAAAAATGATTAAAGTGCAATATCGGATGAACAGAGTAAATCAGACTAAAATGAAATATAAAGTACTGAATACTGCTGGATTTACAAAAAGGTAAAGTCCAAAGTCCCAAGTCTAATTGCAGGATGACTGGGTTAGCAGATGATGAGCATGATTGGCAGCACTGGGCCTGTACTCGTTGGCGTTTAGAAGGTTGATGGGGGAACCACATTGAAACTTACAGAATAATGAAAGGCTTGGATAGAGTGGATGTGGAAAGGATGTTTCCACTGGTGGGAGAGTCTAGGACCAGAGGTCATAGCCTCAGAATTAAAGGGCGCTCTTTTCGAAAGGAGATGAGGAAGAAATTCTGCAGTCAGAGGGTAGTTAATCTTTGGAGCTCATTGCCACAGAGGGCTGTGGAGGCTAAGTCAGCAGATATTTTTAAGGCAGAGATAGACAAGTTCTTGGTTAGAAAGGGTGTCAAGGGTAATGGTGGAGAAGGCAGGAGAATGGGATGAGGAGGCAGAGATCAGCCATGCGAAATGGCGGAGTGGACTCGATGGGCCGAATGGCCTAATTCTACTCCTGTAACTTGTGAACTTGTGAACTTGCTGGGTGTACTGGAGCGTCCCCGAGCCCAGGTAAGCCCCAGGCCGCTGAAGTCTTCCCCCGGCCCACTCCACAGGTCCGTCGCCACCAGCCGCTCCTTCATCCTCAACTCTCCAGTCACTCGTGACAATTTACAGAGCTCCCTTATCCCACAATCCCACACGTCTAAACCAGAGCACCTGGAGGAAACCCACTCGGTCACAGCGGAGAACGTGCAAACTCCACAAGGGCAACACCTGAGGTCAGGATCGAATCGAGGCCTCCGGAACTGTAAGGCAGCGGCTGTACCCTCTGAGCCAATGTGCTATTAAAGCTGCCAAACGGCCCTTCCAATGTGCTAATCAAGACCAGCGTTCAACTGAACAGCCCAGAAACGTGAGCAAAAACATCAAAGAATCTTTCTAAGATGAGGGGGAGAAATTTAATATGAACCTGAGGGGTAACATTTGCACACAATTGCAGACATAAAAACAGTTTTTATCCACAAGCTCTACTCAACAGCCAAAAATCTGTAGCCTCCCTTTGATCTGGTATTCTGTTGGCTCACATGCTTGATCAATGGTGTTTTATCATTAATGTTTTATTACTATTAATGTTTAGTGTTTTCTGAGTCATTCGTAACTGTCACTGTATGTCATGTTGTTACTGTGGGCAGAGCACCAAGGCAAATTCCTTGTATGTGAATACTTGGCCAATAAATTTACTTACTTGCTTACATACTTACATACAATGGGTGGTGGGTGTATGGAATGAGCTGCCAGAGGAGGTAGTTGAGGAACGTAGTGTCACAATGTTTAAGAAATATTTTGACCGGTACATGGATGGGACAGGTTTAGAGGGATATGGACCAAACGCAGTCAGGTGGGGCTAGTGTAGCTGGGGCATGTTGGTCAGTGGGGGCAAGTTGGGCTGAAGGGTCAACGCTGCATGACTCTCTGACTATGACTCTCTCTATGAACACACCTGAAGGTTACATATCAAACTAACATATGATGTCCAGAATGAATTTCCCACACATTTGCCGAGGAAGAAACCTTACAATAGGTTTCATGATTCATTATTAATCCCAACTACTATGGCAACCATTTCCACATTTAGTTTAGTTTAGTTTATGCAAACTTCGGCCGACACTAACACTATCCTACACACACTGGAGACAATTTATATTTACAGAAAGCCAATTAACCTACAAAACTGTACGCCTTTGGAGTGTGGGAGGATTAGTTAAAACAAATGTAGGTCCCTTGCAGTCAGAAACAGGTGAGTTGATCATGGGGAACAAGGATATGGCGGACCAATTGAATAACTACTTTGGTTCCGTCTTCACTAAGGAAGACATAAATAATCTGCCGGAAATAGCAGGGGACCGCGGGTCAAAGGAGGAATTGAGTGAAATCCAGGTTAGTCGGGAAGTGGTGTTGGGTAAATTGAATGGATTAAAGGCCGATAAATCCCCAGAGCCAGATCGGCTGCATCCCAGAGTACTTAAGGAAGTAGCTCCGGAAATAGTGGATGCATTAGTGATAATCTTTCAAAACTCTTTAGATTCTGGAGTAGTTCCTGAGGATTGGCGGGTAGCTAATGTAACCCCTCTTTTTAAGAAGGGAGGGAGAGAGAAAACAGGGAATTACAGACCAGTTAGTCTAACATCGGTAGTGGGGAAACTGCTAGAGTCAGTTATTAAAGATGGGATAGCAGCACATTTGGAAAGTGGTGAAATCATTAGACAAAGTCAGCATGGATTTACGAAAGGTAAATCATGTCTGACGAAGGTCCCACATAAGAGATTGGTATACATACTTAAAGCATACGGCATTGGGGGTTTAGTATTGATGTGGATAGAGAACTGGCTGGCAAACAGGAAGCAAAGAGTAGGAGTAAACTGGTCATTTTCACAATGGCAGGCAGTGACTAGTGGGGTACCGCAAGGCTCAGTGCTGGGACCCCAGCTATTTACAATATATATTAATGATCTGGATGAAGGAATAGAAGGCAATATCTCCAAGTTTGCGGATGACACTAAATTGGGGGGCAATGTTAGCTGTGAGGAGGATGCTACGAGACTGCAAGGTGACTTGGATAGGCTGGGTGAGTGGGCAAATGTTTGGCAGATGCAGTATAATGTGGATAAATGAGGTTATCCACTTTGGTGGCAAAAACAGGAAAGCAGACTATTATCTAAATGGTGGCCGATTAGGAAAAGGGGAGATGCATCGAGACCTCCTGGGTGTCATGGTACACCAGTCATTGAAAGTAGGCATGCAGGTGCAGCAGGCAATGAAGAAAGCAAATGGTATGTTAGCTTTCATAGCAAAAGGATTTTAGTATAGGAGCAGGGAGGTTCTACTTCAGTTGTATTGGGTCTTGGTGAGACCACACCTGGAGTATTACGTACAGTTCTGATCTCCAAATCCGAGGAAGGACATTATTGCCATAGAGGGAGTGCAGAGAAGGTTCACCAGACTGATTCCTGGGATGTCAGGACTGTCTTATGAAGAAAGACTGGATAGACTTGGTTTATACTCTCTAGAATTTAGGAGATTGAGAGGGGATCTTATAGAAACTTACAAAATTCTTAAGGGGTTGGACAGGCTAGACGCAGGAAGATTGTTCCCGATGTTGGGGAAGTCCAGGACAAGGGGTCACAGCTTAAGGATAAGGGGGAAATCCTTTAAGACCGAGATGAGAAAGACTTTTTTCACACAGAGAGTGGTGAGTCTCTGGAATTCTCTGCCACAGAGGGTAGTTGAGGCCAGTTCATTGGCTATATTTAAGAGGGAGTTAGATGTGCCCTTGTGGCTAAGGGGATCAGAGGGTATGGAGAGAAGGCAGGTACGGGATACTGAGTTGGATGATCAGCCATGATCATATTGAATGGCGGTGCAGGCTCGAAGGGCCGAATGGCTACTCCTGCACCTAATTTCTATGTTTCTATGTTTCTATGAAACTAAATACCTCAGAGAAAACACGCGCAGGTCACGGGGAGAACGTACAAACTCCGTACAGACAAGCACCCGTAGTCAGGATCGAACCCGGGTCTCTGGCGCTGAAAGCGCTGTAAGGCAGCCACTCTACCGCTGAGCCACTGGTCTGCCCTGTTGCTCTGTTTGATCTTTTTTTTTAAACTTTGTCGTGTACTTACACTTCTGAAGCAGTCAATGTTTAATTCGGTATAATTTTGGGAATAATGGTTTTGTTTATTAAAAAGCAGGCAAAATAAATCATTCTAACTTCTTAATGTCCTATTTTACTTAAAGAAACGGTTACCATTAATCATACTTATTGTTCCATAAACATCGGAGTCTGAACGCACTTTAGATTCTGTATTAGCACAGTGAGAGTAATGAAATGCAAAGTTTAGCAGGGAATTTGAATCTGTGTTGATTCACACAACCGTTGGCATTTTTGGAGATAATTGCTTTTTTAGCAGGTTTTTGGGTCACACTTTCAGAGACAGAAAGGCACACGGGGAAGTTAATTGCAAATGTTTGCAAATATGAAATGAATACATAATGTGTACTTACATGCAAATGATACTTCATAGGTGGGTTTATTATAGCCAGTTGATGCGTTCTCTGCCGAGAAATCAATAGGAAGAACAAACAAGGGTATTTGTTTAAGCAGCGGAACTTAATGAGGCAAACAGTGATTCATTTTACAACTAAATCAATGGTTTGATGTCACAACGCCATCAGATTCTCACCAGAGTTTTGGCGCTGTCACGGTGGTGCAGCGGCAGAGTTGCCGCCGTGCGGCGATAATAGCGCCAGGGACGCAGGTACGATCCCCACTACGGGTGCTGTCTGCACGGAGTTTGCACGTTCTCCCCAGGAACGTGCGGGCTGTCCCCGTGGTCTTTGGTTTCCTCTCACGCTCCAAAGACGTACAGGTTTGTAGATTCATTGGGCTCTGTATAAATGTAAATTGTCCCTAGTGTGTATAGGATAGCATTAGTGTGCGGGGATCGCATCGGTGTAGACCAGGTGGGCCGAAGGGCCTGTTTCCACGCTGTGTCTCTAAACTAAAGGATTGCGTGATCTTCGGTGTAAACCAGCATCTGCTGTTCCTTCCTACGCGGTTTTTAAGTTAATTGGCTTCAGTAAAAATTGTAAATTGTCCTGAGTGTGTAGGATTGTGTTAAAGCCCTGTCCCATGGTACGAGTTCATGCCAAGAGTTCTCCCGAGTTTGCCCTGATTCGAACTCGGAGGGAGGATTTACCGGTAATGGGCCACTGTCAGGTACTCGGGGCTCTCGTGGAAATTTTTCACATGATGAAAAATCTTCACGAGATCTTTCCCGTGCATACCTGACCGTTAACGAGTCTTCGAGTACCTGCCGTTTGCGTTACGAAGCCGCTAAGAGACGTTCCTGAGCTCGAGTACCCGCGACGTTTCATTTCTCTGTGCTTACCAGTGTTTGATTTTTTTTAACTCGAGGAGTGAGCTCTTGAATGGCACTGTACCGTGGGACAGGGTATTAGGTGTTGAGGACGCTCTGGTCGGTTCAGACTCGGTTGGCCGAAGGGACTGTTTCCATGCTGTATCTCTAAAGTTTAATGTCTAATGAGAAGATTATTATTGTCTCTCAATGTAACAACCAGTATTCTGTAATGGTGGGCTGGTACTGGTATAACAACCAGTAACAACCCGACCTCCCGAAGGCTCAGCACTTCAACTCCCCCTCCCACTCCGTATCCGACCTCTCTGTCCTGGGCCTCCTCCACGGCCAGAGTGAGCAACACCGCAAGTTGGAGGAACAGCACCTCATATTGAGGTGCTGTTCCTCCTTGGGGAGTCTGCATCCTCTGGGCTTGAACATTGAATTTTCACAATTCTGTTAACCCTTGCTGTTTTCTCCCCTTCCCACTCTCCCTCAGCCTCGGGCTCCTCCTCTCCTTTTTCCTTTGTTCTCCCGACCGCCCCCCCCACCTCCATCAGTTGAAGAAGGGTTTTCGGCCCGAACGTCGCCTTTCTCCTGCTCTTAGATGGGCTGCACCCGCTGAGTTTCTCCAGCCTTTTGTGTACCCTCGATTTTCCAGCATCTGCAGTTCCTGCTTTAACAACCAGTATTCTCTACCAACTTCATGTAGATTGAATGTACTTTCCCAGTCTCCAGTAAATACTTTCACTGGAGAAATTACACCAATTAACATCAGTAATAATTTTGTTGGAGGCACAAATTGATTTTTATCTCACACTAATGAATTGATTTCCAATTTGAGATTAGTGAAGACACAAGTTGCACTCTGTTTATGTCTCATACAGTAAATGTTGAGATTAAAGCACTTACAAACAGTTCAGAATGGTACACTGAAGGCATAAATGTTAACTGTTTTATAATGGGAACTGTGTAGGAAGGGACTGCAGATGCTGGTTTAAACCAAAGATAGACACAACAAGCTGGAGTAACTCAGTGGGATAGGCAGCATCTCTGGAGGGAGGAATGGGTTGGACGTCACCATTCCTCTTCCAGAGATTGCTGCGTCCCGCTGGGTTTACTCCAGATTTTGCGATTTGTTATGGGAAACTATTGGCTTCTGTTCAGCATGATGGAAATAACAAGATCATAAATAGAATCATTGGAAAGCACATACCGACACCTAATTAAACAGGGAAAGGTATTTAGCAGATTTTAAACTGCTGAAGTCCAAAATCTCTTTCCTGGTGCAAATTTTAAACATTATGTTTAGACTTTGGAGATACTACACGGAAACAGGACCTTGGCCATTGAATCTGCACCAACTGTGATCATACCGTTATTACTAGCAACTTCCTACACAATTTACAATTTTATTGAGGCCAAATTAACCTACAAACCTGTACGTCTTTGAAATTTGGGATGAAACCGGAGATCCCGGGGAAAACCCACGCAGGTCACGGGGAGAACGTACAAACTCCGTACAGACAACACCCGTAGTCAGGATCGAACCTGGGTCTCCGACGCTGTAAGGCAGCAACTCTGCCACTGCGCAATTGTGATAATTATATTGTATTTTCATGGCTTTGTAAAGTATATTACAGCCAGTGCACTGCTTAGTAAGACAACAAAAGCATTGTCATAGTCAAAAGTCATAGTCATACAGTATGGAAGCAGGCCCTTTGGCCCAACTCACCCATGCCACACAAGATGCCCATCTAAGCCAGTCCCAAAATTTGTCCCATAAAAACCTCGAAACCAAAGGAAATCCACAGTGAGAACGTGCAAACTCCACACAACCAGCATTACCTTATAGTGATCTTACAAAGGTGTACAAAATCATGAGAGGAATAGATCGGGTAAACGCACGGAGCCTCTTGCACCGAGTAGAGGAATCAAGAACCAAAGGACATAGGTTAAGGTGAGGGAGGAAAATTTAATAGGAACCTGATGGGTGACTTTTGTACACAAAGGGTGGTGGGTGTATGGAATGTGCTGCCAAAAGAGGTAGTTGAGGCAGGTACTAAAAAGACATTTAGACAGGTACATGGATAGGACAGGTATGGAGGGATGTGGGCCAAAGGCGGACAGGTGGGACTAGTATAGACGGAGCATGTTGGTCGACTGTGGGCAAGAGGGCCAAAGGGCCTGTTTCGACGCTGAAACACTTTGTTACTCTATGACACCTGACTCTCAAGATTGAACGGGTCTCTGGTGCTGGGGGCAGCAGGCCTCGACCAGTTGACTCCACTGTGACTGGTTGCAGCAGGGTGTGTGGAAACAGACTCCTTATTGCGGGAGGTTTACCCACGAGGGATGGGGCGACGAACCCAATCTAATGTTGCTAAAAAAAATTCGTAAAGTTTAAGTACCCCCCTACTGGTATCGATTAGAAAGCAACCAGACTCGCTGAGCCAGAATTTTCTGATGAAAGGTACTTGGCAATTTTCAAAGGCTCAGAAATCTATCTGATAGTAAATTGTTCTTTGCCTACAAGCAAATAAAACAAAGCCTTCAACCGTTGTCAGTGTCTATACCATTAACGGCCAGTATTAATTTGGGTATTCTGCACGCCATCTTGGTCATCATTCAGAATGTCCTTTGAAATAATGACAGCTCTAACTAGGACGGAAGTGAGTGGTGCAGCGGGTAGACCTGCTGCTTCACAGCTCCAGTGAGCCAGGTTCGGTCTCTGACTTTGGGTGCTGTTCTGTGGGAGTTTGCAGTTTTCATGTGCCCGCCTGTAGTTTCACGGATCCACTCCTGGTTTCCACCCACAAAAAATCACTCAAGTTCTAGGATGCAGAATTGGCCATTGGCCCTTCTAGTCTATTCCACCATGCACACCTTGGCGATCTATCTTTCCCTCTCTAACCATTCACCTGCCTTCTCCCCATAATCCCTGGTACCAGTAATAATTGTGATAATCTAACAATCCCCGCACTAATAATTATCCATGGATTGGCCTCGCAGCATTCTGAGGGCAATATAGTTCTAAGATTTTCACCCGAGTTGACTGATGAAAATCCTTTCATTCCGTCCATAAGGAATGTTTTTTTATTCTGAGACTTATGGCCTCTGGCCCTAGACCTGCCCACTAGTGGATAACAACACCTGCTCTACATTCCACTCTATCCAAGCTTTCACTGTTCGGTTTGTTTCAATTGAGGTGTCCCACATCCTTCTAAACTACCAGCGATTACAGGCCCTGCGGCCTTTCAACACTCACCAGATTAACCAATCTTTCCTGGGATTATTCTCTAACATCCTCTGGTCTCGCTCAATGCGTCCTCAGATTTAGGGCCAAAAACTTCCACAATTTGCACCAAATGCGGCCCTGACCTGTGCTTTATGAAGTGCCACATCCAAAGACATGGGCTATTTTTTGGGTTTGAGGTTATTTGTTCTGTAAATTGCCCTTGTGTGTGGGATTGTGTGTGAAAGTGGGATAACTAGAAAACTAGGGCTGGTGAGACTGACACCTGGGTATAGTATGCAGTGTTGATCTCCAAATTTGAGGGAAGGACATTCTTCTATTAAGGGAGCGCATCGTTCGGTTACCAGGTATTCTCGGGATGGGGACTGTCTTGTGCTGAGAAAATGGAGCGGCTGGGCTTGGTTATACTCTGGAATGTTAGAGGATGGAGGGGGATCTTATTGATACATATAACATTATTAAGGGTTTGGAACGCTAAGAGGCTGGAACCTGTTACCCGATGTTAGGGGAGTGCAGAATCCAGGGGCCACAGTTTAAGAATATGGGGTTATGCCCTTTAGAACGGAAGACGAGGAATCACTTTTTCACACAGAGAGTTGCTGTGTCTGTGGGAATTCTCTGCCTCAGAAGTAGGTGGATGCTCCCCCCTACAATCCTGAGGTTCTCTGGATACTGTCATAGAGAGACCTAGATAGGGCTCTTAAAGATAGCAGAGTCAGGGGATATGGGGAGAAGGCAGGAACAGGGTACTGATTGTGGATGATCAGCCATGATCACATTGAATGGCGGTGCTGGCTCGAAGGGCCAAATGGCCTACTCCTGCACCAATTGTCTATTATTTAGTGTGAACGGTTGATCTATGGTTGGTGTGGACATGGTGGGCCGGAGCACCTTTTTCCATGCTGTATCTGTAAATTAGACTTAACTAAAATAAACTAAAACACTCTATGTCATCCATCCCATTGT
>CM069141.1:11002883-11157883 GCA_035221665.1 Okamejei kenojei
TGAGCCCTTTAAATCTTATCACTTTCTGAGTGTTTTTTTTCCCGTAATGATTAGAATGTTATCATTTTCCCTCCTGAGACATCACTCAAAATTCTCGTTGTTCAAGCATATGTCCGCTTGAACAGATTATGGTGATGAAATCCTATTGACAGACTGCCATCTACTTGGAGAATTCAACTTGTAGCATAAAGCCAGGGTTTGCCGGAAACCGTCCTTAAATCGGGATAAAATTGCAATTAATGTCAGGTCCTACCACTCTAGAGCACAATTTGGGAGCATCAAGCCTTCCCGATATTTAGTCAAGAGGGCATTTAATCTGTGAACTCATCGTGAGGCCAAGTCTGTGGATCTTTGAAGGCATAGATAACATTTCTTGATTGAATTGGTGACAAAGGGTTATGGGAAGAAGGCCGGAAAGTTTGGATTAGGAGGGAAATTCAGCTAATGATTGAAAGGCGTAATAGTCCTTATTGGCCAAATGGCCTAATTCTAACCCCAATGACGAACTTGTAGGTGCCTCGCCTACGAAACAGAAACCCGCCCCGGAGACCCAGGGGACCCCGAAGGCGCTCGGTCCACGGCAAACGGGAACCTCCAGGGACTCCAATGCTCGACGGACCGCGGACTTGTCGAGGGAAACCACCAGCCCGACTCATCTCTCGTTCCCCAACACCCGTAGGACGATGAGGCGGAGCCGCTGGAGAGGACTGACATGAGGAGCAAGGCCGTAGGAGGTGATTCGGTGGTAACCCCTCCATCGGCTTCAGGTCGGCCCTCGGTCACAAAGATGCAGTTGCACTATGCAAGAACAAAGCACCATTGAACTGTTTGGTGGTGAATCCTTGGAACACTTTGCCACAGAAGGCTGTGGAGGCCAAGTCAGTGTATATATTTAAGCAGAGGTAAGATAGATTTCTTGATCATACGGGTTGTCATAGGTTAGAAGGATGGCATGAGAATGGGTCCGAGCAAGAGATGATCACCATGATTGAATGGCGGATCGACTCGATGGGCCGGATGGCCTAATTCTACTCCTATCACTTATGAACATGATCTAAAGATGGCCGGGCGAGGAGAGGAGAGGAGAGGGACGTCGGTTCGCGGGTCGATCAGTTTGAGGGCGACAGGACTGGAGCCCTGCAGCACCTGGGTTCGCCTGGATCGGAGCCACCCAGTAGACCGAAGCGGTCGGGGCCCGGCCGGACTGTGGACTCTGGGAAAGGCGGCAAAACATGGCGGCGCCCCAAAGCGTAAACATGCAAAGAATAATATCACTGTGCAGTTGGACATGTCACAAATAAAGCACCATTGAACCATTTGATGGAAGAGGTTTACCAGAATGCCCATCTGGATCGGAGTCTATTATCTGTGGGGAGAGGTTGGTCAAGTTTGGAAAGGCCACAAAGTGCTGGAGTAACTCGGCTGGTCAGGCAGCATCTTTGGAGAACATGGATAGGTGATGTTTTGGGTTGAAACCATTCTCATTCCCCTATGGCTGCCCATGGTTATACTAGCCTGAGAACGTCCAGTCTCGTCTGATCCCGTAAGCTATGCAGGCTCAGGCCTGGTTATAACATGGATGGCTGACTGCCTGTGAATACCCAATGGTTTAACAGTGCTTTATTTGTCGCCCGTGCGACTGCACTGTGAAATTCTTTTATGCGTATTTACACATGCGGGCACCGCCATCGTTTTGGTGCCGTTTCCATAATGTAAATTCCGTTCCGCCTGCGCGCTCGGTGTACTGGAGTGGCTCCTGATCCAGGCGAGCCCCAGGCTGCTGCAGGGCCTTCCTCTGTCACCCTCGCCCGGCTCGGCCCGAGAACCGACGTCCCTCTCCTCTCCTCGGGAAATGCCCAGGAGGAGAGGTGATGAGAGCAGAATTTAAAAGAAATATGCGAGCCACGTTTTTTTACACAGAGTGTGGTGGTAGTGCTGCCAACTTCCTCACTCACAACCAAATAAGGAACAAACGGTCAATATACGGGACAAATTCCCGACGGCAATTCGTTGAGCAACTCGGCCGTGGCTGGGTGAATGATGAGTTGGCCCGGGTGCTGGACTGCACACAAAGGCCCACTGAGGAGTTTTGGCCCACATGTGACGTCGCGCGCAAAGTCCGGCGCCCCATCCAACTCATGAACCGATGATCGGCCATGAGAAGAAGGGGTGGTGGTGTCGGCGGTAAGCGAAGGTTCGAAGATCGGACAGCTGGCCGGGCTGCCGACCGACTGGGCCATGGGTGAGGCGCTGCTGCTGCCCTCTCCGCATCCGACCTCTCTGTCCTGGGCCTCCTCCACGGCCATTGTGAGCAACACTGCAAATTGGAGGAACAGCACCTCATATTCCACTTGGGGAGTCTGCATCCTGGTGGCATGAACATCGATTTCTCACAATTCTGTTAACCCTCGCTGTCTCCTCCCCTTCCTACCTCCCCCTCAGCCCTTGGGCTCCTCCTCCTTCTTTTTCCTTTCTTCTCCCCGCCTCCCCCCACCCCCTATCAGTCTGAAGAAGGGTTTCGGCCCGAAACGTTGTCTATTTCCTTCGCTCCATAGATGCTGCTGCACCCGCAGCGTTTCTCCAGCATTTTTGTGTACCTTCGATTTTCCAGCATCTGCAGTTCCTTCTTAAATAAATTACTTTGGTTCAGAGTCACTGCCTATGTCATCGTGCACCATACACGCATCACGTGCGTGTCACGTCGCTTGCGTCGTGTGTCGTGATGCGTAAATGATGTTGCGTAATTTACGCGCAAATTACGCCCAAATGGGACAGGCTCTTTACAGTGTGGAATCAGGCCCTTCAGCCCAAAGAGTCTACTCCAACCCGCACACTAGTTCTATCTTACAAACTAGGTAAAAATTTCCAGAAGCCAATGAGCCTATAAACCCGCACGTCTTTGGGATGTGGGAGGAAACTGGAGCGCCCGGAGAAAACCCACGCAGTCACAGGGAGAATGTATAAAATTCCGTACAGAAGGGGCCTGTGTAGCCGGGTCCTCTGCGCTGTAAGGCAGCAACTCTACCGCTGCACCACCATGCAGCCCCCAAAGTGTAGGAGGAAGTCTTCAATACACAACAACAGTTAAGGGCCTGTCCCACTTGGTGATTTTTTTCGACCACTGCCGGCATCATTGGCTGATGTATCAGGTCACCGAACAATTTGTGGCGTGACGCGGCGTGATGACGTATGACGCGCTGTGTTTTTTCAAGCGTCGCAACATTTTTTTATGCCCGCTGGATTTTGACATTTTCAAAATCTTTTGGCGACACTGATATGATGCCGGCAGTCGCCGAATAAAATCGCCAAGTGGGACAGGCCCTTTAGTTATTTATTAGAAACCCAGGTTATCGCAAAGGTAACAGGGGTGACAAGGTGGCACTGCGGTCGAGTACATGCCTTCGAGTGCCAGAGACCCTGGTTCGATCCTGATGCTTGTCTGCACGGAGTTTGTACGTTCTCCCCGTGACCTGCGTGGGTTTTCTCCAGGATCTCCGGTTTCCACACACACTCCAAAGGTGTACAGGTTTATAGGTTAATTGGCTTGGTATAAATGTAAATTGTCCCTTGTGTGTGTAGGACAGTGTACGGGGACCCGGCGGGCCGAAGGGCCCGTTTCCATGTTGTATCTCTAAACTAAACTAAAACTGATGTTCCCTGAAGAAGGGTGAGAGGGTAGGTGAGGGGATGAAATGTTAGATGGTGGTCTCACGCCAAAGATGAAAGATGCTCCATTGGATGGCAAGACTGGTGAAGGGAAGGGCTAGTGAAGGGGAGGGAGCCTGGTAAGAAACATAGAAACATAGACAACAGGTGCAGGAGTAGGCCAAATCGGCCCTTTGAGCCAGCACCGCCATTCAATGTGATCATGGCTGATCATCCAAAATCAGTACCCCGTTCCTGCTTTCTCCCCATATTGTAGTCCGGCCGGAGGGGAAAGGGAAAGAGATCATCAGGACGGGTAACTGAGAGTTAGTCCATTGATTAATCCACCAAAATAAGTGAAAATCATTATGATTAAACGTCGGTATTTTAAATGATTATTTTTGACATTTTAAAAGCCTTCCACTCCAAGGAACACGCTTCCAGTTTGTAATAAAGGGCTTTTTTTTGGAATAATTTATGCATGTTCTGCAGAAATGAATGATTTCTGACAATGGTTTCTATGCCTTTTAATTTGACATATATTGGATTGATTGTAAAATTAATCACTGTTGCAGACCGGGAAGAGTAAGGCTGCAAAATGGCAGCAAGATAACAGCATGAGTGTAAAAGGAGCTCAACTCAAAAAAATAGATTCTTTTGGCTTGAAGCCAAAGCCAAGCCTGATTAACAAAAAAAAAAAAAACCTGGTATATGCACATGTTGTAAATTGTTATTGACATTAGATTATAAGGTTAATATATTTAATATCAAAAGATATTGCTGGCAGTTGTAATAATTGGGCTTTCAGTGTGGAAAAACTCGGAAGCGTCTAACAGTGGATGAATCAATTCAACAAACGGACACAACAGCTGGTTTCTGAAGTCATTTTATGTTCCACGGGCTCAGAACGTAAGCGGTAGTCAGTCACGTTTACATCGCAGTTCCATCAGTGATGTGGCGTATAAACTTAGGCTCAGGGAAAAAAAACATCCATAATTAACACCAATTAACAGCTGTAGTTACCCACCAAGCAAGAATTGATATCAGTGAGGAAAGGAAATTACAAAAGGTTTTGTGATTTTTTTTCATTACAATTTTCAAAAGACTAAATTATTCCGTTTAATGGATTAGGCTGTGTTAATTATGTATATAGTGACAAGTACTGAATCTGTATTGAGTAGGAAGGAACTGCAGATGCTGGTTTACACCGAAGATAGACACAAAATGCTGGAGTTACTCAGCGGGACAGGCAGCATCTCTGGAGAGAAGGAATGGGTGACGTTTCGGGTCGAGACCCTTCTTCAGTCTAAAGTAGGGTCTCCGCCCGAAACGTCACCCATCCCTCCTCTCCAGAGATGCTGCCTGTCCCGCTGAGTAACTCCACCATTTTGATGTCTATCTTTACTGAATATTAATTTGCAGCATTCAACAGAATAAAGGATTACTGATTATCCTATTTTACTTCGGAGTCACGTGAGTGACTACGTGAGGAAGCCCCGCCAGGCGCATGCGCGTCATTACGTCCACGCATGTCGCACTGAACGGGCTGGAGGGCGCAGCTCCACCAGCGGTAAGTGGTTTTACAAAAACTTGCCTGCGAGTACTTAAACTCCGTAAGCTGGCTCGAGCAGTCAGTAGGAGATGGAGCGGTCCGGTCGGAGGGTTCGTACTAAGCGTGGGTCCAGTGAGGATTCGCACTTTCGATCGGGTCGGGAGATTAGCGTGGCAACTCCGGTTCCGATACCGGGTGCCGTTTCACCGGCAGCAATCATGATAGAACACGAATCTTCTACACTAGCTCCACAGACTCAGCAGGCTGAGCCTGCTGAGAGCCATAGGAAGGCAAAATGAAAATCTAACAGGCCAGTGTTGTCAGACGAGTCTGATGAAGATGGTGACTCTCCCCCAGATAATAAAAGAATGTGAGGGAGGAATGCAGCCAATGGAGAAAATGCTCCAGACTCTGATTAAACAAGGGTCAAAGACCCCAGTGGTTCCCCAGCCTGCTGTGCAGCAGGGCCCATATGAAGAGGACTATATGGAGTACCAGCAAGGGGATTTCCTTCCAGAGCTTTGTATAGGACTGGAGGATCCCTCCCTACAATATGAATTGGGAGAAGCAGGGCAGGGTGCAGCTGACCCTGATTCTGGTGTCCCTGCTTATGAGCAAACACCAGAGCACAAGAGCCACGCTCCGGGTGTCCCGGAAATAGCAACGAGCTTTGCTATTCCGGAGGGGACTGGTGAGGCAATGGAAGAGTACCTTGCCAACAACATCAACTATTTAGTCTCTCACCAACTCCAGCAATCGATAATACAAGAGACCACAAATAAGTATAAGACACCTGTCAACTGTGCGTCACTTAAAGTGCCTACGGTGAACCCAGCAATATGGGCACCTATGACTCCTTCTATGAGGGACAGGAGGTACGCTACCAACACGTGCTCCAACTGGCGGCAGCTACGATGACTGCATTTGGCACCATGGTAAAAGGGACAATGATATTTCAAATCCAAAAAGATATGTTGGCTATGTTATGCAATGCGTTTTTTGAGGTCAATTGCATTAGAAAAATCGCCATCAGGCCTACTCTAAATCAGAAGTTTGCTGCTCTGTGTAAGGCGACGAATGTTCAAACGCCTGACTTCCTCTTTGGAACGGATCTTGTGAAGCAAATTCGGGAGATTGATGAGGAGGCAAAAACTATTGGCTTAATGAAGCCAACCATCTCTAGGCCGTCTATTCGGAAGCCTGGGTTTATGTACCGAAGGTCGGATCCGGGTGCTGGGCCCAGCAGGGGGAGGCCAGTGGGGCAACGAGGTTACCCACCAAGGCAGCTTGGCTACAACCCCAATATGGCCAGACAACAGCCTTACAGGCCAACTGGAGAGGTACAGGAACTTTTTGTTAACGATAAAGTTTCTGGTGGACAACCTCCTATTGGAGGTAGATTACAATTGTTTTATAATGAATGGTGCTGTATAACGTCTGATATGTTTATACTATATACTGTGTCAGGTTCTACCATTGAGTTTATCTCAGGGATAGATCCACCTCAACAGCACAAGCCTCGTAAAATGTTGGTGTTTTCTGCTCCAGAGACTGAACAGGTAAACGAGGAGATTAAGAATTTGTGCCGAAAAGGAGTGATTGAAAAAGCCATTAATCATCCTCAACAATTTATCCTCAACTAATATCTTCCCCAGACCTAAAAAAGATGGTGGTTGTAGAGTAATTCTGGACCTCACTTAAATTCTTCAGTTCTCTATAGGCATTTTTAAATTTGTTACTGCAAAGCAGCTGGTATCACAGGGTTGTTATATGGCCACCATTGATTTGCAAGATGCATATAAATCGGTGCCAATTCATGCTCATTATCGCACGTACTTGAAATTTAATTGGATGGGACAGCTGTGGCAATACAAAGCATTGCCTAATGGATTAAGCTCAGCACCTAGGCTATTTACTAAATTGTTAAAAACTGTGCTGGGGCTATTGAGGACCCACAACACATGTCATGGCTTATTTAGATGTATCTTAATTATCAGCAACATAAAGAGTCAGCTGAAGGATCGGTTGCAGTAACAAAAATGTGGTGAAACATTAGGGGTTTTTTTTTTTAGTCCATCCAACTAAGTCCAAGTTGCAACCAATCCCAAAAAGATTGAGTATTTGGGGTTTCTTATTGATTCAGTTGATATGACAGTAATATTACCAACAGCCAAGGTTTGGATATGCTATGTCTGTACTTTGCCTCGCACAAAAGCTTTATCCCTCCATCCAAGAAGTTGCCCAAGGTCAATGGGAAATTGGTAGCAGCTTTTCCTGCAAGTACAGTTCGGACCTTTGCATTATCAACATTTGCAAAGAGCAAGCATTAAAAAGAACAAGATTAAAAGAAGCACACAGAGCCATTTTGATTGGTTATGCAGTTACCAACCCACAGCCTTCCTTTTTTTTCTAGCAGAATTGCAGTGTGGATTGTTAATGTTAGTCAAGCCACCACTCAATTTTTGTGACGAACTTCAGTGATCTTACAGACTGATGTAAGTGCTCTTGGATGGGGGGGGGGCTACAGACACAGTCTAGCTGTGGGGGTAAATGGAATGAACAAGAAGGTTTGATTCTCCATACGCAAGCGATAAATTATTTGAATTATTGGGGGAATTTTATGGGTTAAAAGCATATTGCTCCCCGCCCACAATTAATAATTTACACGTTCGATCCAGATGATAAACACACACTGTGCATATATTAATCATATGGGGAGGAGCAAGATCAGTATCCTGTGATAACTTGGCTAACCTCATCTGGCATTGGGGGTTATTTTTTTTTTTTTTTTTTTTTTTTTTTTTAATTGTAGAAACAATATAACCAAGTCACTCTTTATACGACATTGAGAGTTGAGTAATATATAAAATTATATCATATTGATTATCGATTAATACTATTTTATGTTAAATGTAATATTATCCATTATACATTTCATTGTAATTTATTTTATATAATTGGGAGTAAATGTAGTATATTCCTAAAATAAGCAATACACTTAGATTTCTCAAATCATAGATATTCTTCTAATTACCAAATAGAAATCCCCGCTAATTAATACTAACGTAGTACCCAATCTTAAACAAAGTTTTTTGATATTCATAATGTTATCAAAATATTAATAATTTTGTATATTTTAACTTTAATATTTCATAATTTTTGTAAAATTGAAATACATAGTTTTTATATAATTTACAAGTTTAAGACATCTATAATCTTTTCATACGAACAGAAATAAGTGTGTACATATAAAAATTTATGTAATATGTTTCTACAATTTTTTCCATAATTAAAGATAGGAAGATAGAAAAAAGAATAGAAAATAGAAAAGAAAATGTGAAAAGTTTGATGGAATTGAAGTATTTACTAAATAATCCATTCTTGAGATACATTCATGATTTGTTATATGTTTTCTTCATCCATTCAGATATTCATCCTCAGTCAAGTCCCTGCGCCGAACCATTGTGACCCTGTAGATATTTAATATAGAACCATATCTCCTTGAAAGATCTAACCTGTCCATAAGGACAAGTCTCAATCTCTCCAATGAAGTGTCTCCGTCATTTCTGTATTCCACATTTTAATTGTTGAGGATACAGGGCCTTTCCAAAATTTTAATATTAATTTTTCCCAATTATTAAAGCAATAGTCGATAAAAGTTCTATGATTCCTTGTAATTATTGTTCCTTCCGTATCCGGTATCCAAGTATATTAACTTTGGGTCATAAATCATAGTAATATTAATAACTTTTCGAGATTATTTTAATATTTCAATTCCAATATTCTAAAATCTTCGTACAATATAGTAATGAGTGTGACAAAGTTGCTTCTAAGATTTGACATTTATCACATATAGGTGATAGTTTTGGAAATATATATGTAGTTTTAGATAGAATAAAGTAATCTATGTAAAATTTTAAACTGTATAAGCAAGTTTAGCAATTAAAGAGCAGTAATGTATATTTGTAAGCTTTCTTCCCATATTTCTGGACTTATTATTTGACTTAATTTCATTTTCCCCAGCGCTGTCTATGTATTTCCGATGATGGAATATCACTTTCAACAAAATATTTTAAATGTATGATATCATTTTTTCTGTATTTGGATGTTTATTCAAGCATTCAAAAAATTCACTCTTTCTCTTTCTAAGTTCTTGTGTTATTTGCAGAGATATATTTCTGATTTGTAAATATCAGAAATATTCATTATTATGAACCCGTAGGTTTGTTGTAATTCTTGAAATGAAAGAAAAGATAATTATCCTTATAAAGATCCCCAATATAAAATTCCTTTATTTTTCCGAACAAGCTTTATCCATCAAATGGTTATTAAACGTAAAGTTTGTTTCAATTGTAAGACTAGCGTATAAATTTTAGTTTTAGTTTGTTTTCTTTATTTTGTTTCCAATACGTAAATTTCCACTTTCTATTATCAAATTTTTCACTATAAATTTTCTTAGGTACATTAGTATTAGCAAATATATAGAGAGCAAATTTCAAATGAAAACATCTTCTCTTTCCCATTTTTAAACCAATTTGGTTTATTATTATCTATTTCCTAACCAAAAATTTCATATTTTTAATATTAACTGCCCAAAATAAAAAAACATAAAATTTGGTAAAGCTAAACCCCCGTTATTTTAGCTTTACATAAATGTTTTTTATTATTCTATGATTCTTAAAATCCCAATAAAGTTAGAGACTATTGAATCTACTTTTTTGGAAGAGCGAGAAAAAAAATTTAGAGAGTATATATCGGGATTGATTGAAATAAATATAATAATGAAAATCATTTTTTATGCGTTTATTTTACCTAACATTGAGATAGTAAGCTTTTCCAGTATAATAAGATTTTTTATTTAATTATTCTCAAAATAACAAATTAGATTTAAATAAAGAGTCAAATCATTTTTTAACATAAATACCAAGATATTTAATATTTTCATTTTGTTTATCTTAAAAGGAAATTTTGTAATATCTGTAAATTATTCATGGATTTGGCATAAGTTCACTTTTATTCCAATTGATACTGTATCCTTGAAATTAAACCAAATTCCGTTATTAGTTTTTAACAAATTACAGATACTTATTTCCGGTTAGTAATATAAAGTAATATATATCGTCCGCATATAACGAGATTTTATTCTTAGTATCTTTAGTACATATCCATATATTTCTGGGTGCAATCTTACCCTTTGAGCAAGAGGTTCGATTGCTAACGCAAACAGTAATGGTGATAAAGGACAGCCTTGTCTACAACCTCGAGATAAACTAAACTTAGTTGATAACATATGGGTTTGTTTATTATTCTAGCTGTTGGGTTTGCATAAAAAATTTAATCCAAGTAGTAAACTTTATCACCAAGCTTAAAGGCTTCCATCACCGAAAATAGATAAGGCCATTCCACCTGGTCAAAAGCTTTTTCTGCATCCAACAAGATGACTACTAAGTCTTTTTTATCACTTCTTTTCGAATATATGATATTAAATAACCGTCTTAAATTATATGAAGAATATCTTTTAGGTATAAATCCTGTTTGAATCAGGATGAATTAATTCGTTTAACAATTTTCTTAGTCTTTGTGCAAGAATCTTTGTTAAAATTTTTTGATCCGTATTTATAAAGCAAATTGCTCTATACGATCCTGGTTCATCCAAATCTTTATTTATTTTGGGGTATAAGTGTTATAATAGATTCGTTCAATGTATCTGGTAATTTCTCTTGTGTATATATCTGTTCATATAATGATTTTTAAATATGGGACCATTTGGTCAGAAAAATTTTATAAATTCCGAGCCTATACCATCTGGGGCATTGGTGTTATTTTAAGGAACATCTGGGTTTCAGCCATCTATCTGCCAGGTATAGACAATGTGGTGGCAGACCATCGGTCGAGGAAGTTTAATGACAATATAGAATGGATGTTGAATGCTGAGATTTTTCAAACAATTGTCACTCGATTTGGGTTGTCAGATATTGATCTGTTCGCATCCAGATTGAATCACCAGTTGCCTAAATATGTCTCCTGGGAGCCAGATCCAGGAGCAGTGGCTGTGGATGCTTTCTCATTACATTGGGGGCACTCATTCTTTTATGCATTCCTCCATTTTGTCTGATCACGAAATGCCTCACCAAAATAGAGCGTGACTCCGCTACAGACGTTTTGGTGGTCCCAGATTGGCCAACACAACCATGCTTCCCATTAGTACTCAGAATGATGGCTCAGCCATTCATGATGATTCCCAGCTGCAGTAATTTGTTGGTGCATCCGGTTACAGGAGAAAGTCACCCATTACATGACCGTATCAATTTGTTGGTCTGCAGGTTCTGACCAGACCATTCCAAGGCCTTGGATTATCGAACAGGGACATGGAGAAATAGCACTTAAAAACAATACGTGGTGCACATAAAGAAATGGGAGATGTTCTGTGTACAATCCAATATATTTTATGATACTGCTAGCATTTGTGATGTGTTGGAGTTCCTTGCTAAATTGCATTTTGATGAGCACCTGAGTTATAGTGCCATTAACAGTGCTCGCAGTGCTTTGTCCTCCTATTTAGGGCAGTCTTCAGAACAACAACAACCTATTGGGTCTCATCCTTTAGTATCCCGATTTATGAGAGGAATTTTTAACAAAAATCCTCCTAAGCCTAGATATACAGAAATCTGGGATATCAGTATAGTCCTCACACTGCTTCGGCAATGGGCTCCAATTACATCATTATCTATGCAACGATTAACTCTTAAAGTGGTTATGCTAATGGCGCTGGTTTCAGCACAACATGTACAAACATTACAATTGTTACGAATAGATTGCATGCATTTGTCTCTAGATGGCATTACATTTTATGTCTATGCTTTAATCAAACAAAGCAGGCCGGGGATGGCAGGAACCAAGGTGACGTTTAAAGCATATCCTGTTGACCAAATGTTATGTGTAGTTAAACATTTAACCCAATATATTGAGTTATTGAGAGGTTCTGAGACAGGACTGCTCATTAGTCACAAAAAGCCAATATAAAAGAGTGTCAGTACAAATTATTTCTAGATGGTTGAAACAGGTTCTCAATTATGCTGGAGTCGACATTCATGTATTTAAATCTCACTCCACCAGGGCGGCATCAACATCCGCGGTGAAGGCTCAGGACGTGCCGCTAGACCAAATCCTCGCGGCCGCAGGATGGTCTAGAGAATCAACGTTTTCTCACTTTTATGACAAACCTGTACAGACAGTGCCACGGTTTGGGCCTGCTGTTTTGGGTTCCATTTAATTCATTTGCTTTGTTTATATATATCATTGTTTGTAATTTTCCCCCTGGGACAGAGGGGTTATTATTGTTTTTTGTTATCATTATTAAAATAGTTATTGAATAATTGATGCAATGTTCAATATATTATTTATTCACTACTGTGTCAACCGAAGCAGATTGTCGTATGGAGTGCATCTACGGCATGGAAACACAGAGCTTTGAAATCTTCACGTAGTCACTCACCTGACTCCGAAGTAAAATAGTAAGATTAAACGAGAACTTACCAGTTCAAAGTTTGATCCTTATTTTATGAGGAGTAACGTTGAGGGATTATGTGCCCTCCGCTCCCACCCTCATAATCTAAGAGATCATCTGGTAGTTCTAGTCTTCTTCAAGCCTTACTATGTTACTTCGGCTATTTCGTTTCTGTGTTTTCACGCCGCTGCTTTGAAGTATGACGCGCATGCGCCTGGCGGGGCTTCTTCACGTAATCCCTCAACGTTACTCCTCATAAAATAAGGATCAAACTTTGAACTGGTAAGTTCTCGTTTAATCTTACTATTATGTTTCACTATTCATGTAACTAGCAATTTTTAAAAATAAAATTACACATTCCATATGCAATCATATTCAGTGAATAATATAAACAAATGGTAGATCATAACTTTCAGAAACATTCTGTTTCGTTTGGTCTTCAGTCTGAGGAAGGGTCCTGACCCAAAACATCACCTATCCATGTTCTCCAGAGATGCTGCCTGACCCGTTGGGTTATTCCAGCATTTTGTGCCTCTCTTCAGCGTAAACTAGCATCTGCAGTTCCTTGCTACACATTAAAACATGTAAGCAGCTTACAGGACGAGGAAGTGTCACAGACACCTGCAGCAAGGAACAACATGTGTATCAATGGCTTTAGTAATGTTGCTGCTGGTTTCGCAATTTAGACTTTAGACTTCAGAGATACAGCATGGAAACAGGCCCTTTGGCCCACTCAGTCCACGCCAACCAGTGACCAGAGTACACTAGCACTACCCTGCATACTACAATTATACTGGTCTGAAACCAGAGCATCCGGACAAAACCCACGCAGGTCACGGGGAGTAGGTGCGAACTCCACACAGGCAGCACCCGTAGGTGCAGCAGGCAGTGAAGAAAGCAAATGGTATAGAAAAATAGAAACATAGAAATTAGGTGCAGGAGCAGGCCATTCGGCCCTTCGAGCCTGCACCGCCATTCAATATGATCATGGCTGATCATCCAACTCAGTATCCTGTACCTGCCTTCTCTCCATACCCCCTGATCCCTTCAGCCACAAGGGCCACATCCAACTCCCTCTTAAATATGGCCAACGAACTGGCCTCAACTACCTTCTGTGGCAGAGAATTCCACAGATTCACCACTCTCTGTGTGAAAAACTATTTTCTCATCTCGGTCCTAAAAGACTTCCCCCGTATGCTTAAACTTGTGACCCCTTGTCCTTACTTCCCCCCAACATCGGGAACAATCTTCCTGCATCTAGCCTGTCAAGCGCGCCTTAAGAATTTTGTAAGTCTCTATGAGATCACCCCTCAATTCTCTAAATTCCAGCGAGTACAAGCCGATCAATCCAGTCTTTCTTCATATGGAAGTCGTGCCATCCCAGGAATCAGTCTGGTCAACCTTCTCTGTACTCCCTCTATGGCAATAATGTCTTTCCTCAGATTAGGAGACCAAAACTGTACGCAATACTCCAGGTGTGGCCTCACCAAGACCCTGTTACAACTGCAGTAGAACCTCCCTGCTCTTGTACTCAAATCCTTTTGCTATGAATGCCAACTTACCATTCGCTTTCTTCACAGCCTGCTGCACCTGCATCCTACTTTCAATGACTGGTGTACCATGACACCCAGGTCTCTCCCTGCATCTCCCCTTTTCCTAATCGGGTCACCATTCAAATAATAGTCTACCTTCCTGTTTTTTGCCACCAGAGTGATAACCTCACATTTATCCACATTATACTGCATCTGCCATGCATTTGTCCACTCACCCAGGTCTATCCAAGTCATCCTGCAGCCTCCTAGCATCCTCCTCACAGCTAACACTGCCCCCCAGCTTCGTGTCATCCGCAAACATCGAGATGTTGCATTTAATTCCCTCGTCCCAAATCATGAATGTATATTGTAAATAGCTGGGGTCCCAGCACTGAGCATTGCGGCACCCCACTAGTCACTGTCTGCCATTCTGAAAAGGACCCGTTCACTCCTAACTCTTTGCTTCCTGTCTGCCAGCCAGTTCTCTATCCACATCAATACTGAACCACCAATACCGTGTGCTTTACGTTTGTATACCAATCTCTTGTGTGGGACCTTGCCGAAAGCCTTCTGAAAGTCCAGATACAACACATCCACTGCTTCTCCCCTTATCCACTCTACTAGTTACATTCTCAAAAAATTCAATAAGATTCGTCAGACATGATTTACCCTTCGTAAATCCATGCTAACTTTGTCCAATGATTTTTCACCACTTTCCAAATGTGCTGCTATCCCATCTTTAATAATTGACTCTAGCAGTTTCCCCACTACCGATGTTAGACTAACTGGGCTGTAATTCCCGTTTTAATTCTCCCCTCCCTTTTAAAAAGTGGGGTTACATTAGCTAGCCTCCAATCCTCAGAACTACTCCAGAATCTAAAGAGTTTTTGAAAAATTATCACTAAGGCATCTGCTATTCTGGGCTACTTCCTTAAGTACCCTGGATCAGTCTATCTGGCCCTGGATTTATCGGCCTTTAATCCATTAAATTTACCCCAACAACCACTTTCCGCTAACCTGGATTTCACTCATTTCCTCCATCTCATTTGACCCGCGATCCCCTGCTATTTCCGGCAAATTATTTATGTCTTCCTTAGTGAAGACAGAACCAAAGTAGTTATTCAATTGGTCTGCCATGTCCTTGTACCCCTTGATCAATTCACCCGTTTCTGACTGCAAGGGACCTACATTTGTTTTAACTAATCTTTTGCGCTTCACATATCGATAAAAACTTTGCAGTCAGTTTTTTATGTTTCCTGCCAGTTTTCTTTCATACTCCATTTTTCCTCTCCTAATTAAGCCCTTTGTCCTCCTCTGTTGGTCTCCCAGTCCCCTGGTAGGCTGCTTTTTCTGGCTAATTTGTACGCTTCATCTTTTTCTTTGATACTATCCCTGATTTCCCTCGTTATCCACGGATGCGCCACCTTCCCTGATTTATTCTTTTGCCATACTGGGATGAACAATTGTTGTAGTTCATCCATGCAGTCTTTAAATGCCTTCCATTGCATATCCACCGTCAACCCTCAAGACTCAATTTCCAGTCCATCTTGCCAATTCACGTCTCATACCCTCAAAGTTACCTTTCTTTAAGTTCAGGACCCGTGTTTCTGAATTAACAATGTCACTCTCCATCCTAATGAAGAACTCAACCATATTATGGTCCACTCTTGCCCAAAGGGCTACGTACAACAAGGCGCTAACTAACCCTTCCTCATTACTCAATATCCAGTCTAGAATAGCCTGCTCTCTCGTTGGTCCTCCACATGTTGGTTTAGAAACTATCCCGCATACATTCCAAGAAATCCTCTTCCTCAGCACCCCTGCCAATTTGATTCACCCAATCTATACGTAGATTGAAGTCACCCATTATAACGGTTTTACCTTCGTTGCACGCATTTCTAATTTCCTGTTTGATGCCATCCCCAACTCCACTACTACTGTTAGGTGGCCTGTACACAACACCCACTAGCGTTTTCTGCCCCTTAGTGTTTCGCAGCTCCACCCATATCGAATTCCACATCCTCCAAGCTAATGTCATTCCTTTCTATTGCGTTAATCTCCTCTCTAACCAGCAACGCTAACCCCACCTCCTTTTCCTTTCTGTCTATCCTTCCTGAATATTGAATATCCCTGGATGTTCAAGCTCCCAGCCTTCGTCATCCTGGAGCCATGTCTCCGTGATCCCAACTATATCATAATTTTTAATAGCTATCTGCACATTCAACTCATCCACCTTATTACGAATGCTCCATCACATTGAGTCACAAAGCCTTCAGGCTTGTTTTTACAACACTCTTGGCCCTTTTACAATTATGTTGAAAAGTGGCCCTTTTAGATTTTTGCCCTGGATTTGTTTTCCTGCCACTTTTCACCTCGCTACCTATTGCTCCTATCCTCATTTTACACCCCTCTGTCTCTCTGCTCACACATTTAAGAAACCCTCCACTTCTTATTCTCTGTTTGTTATTTTTTTCTTCTTTCCTCCCTACGTGTTGCGTCTGACTGCTTCTCTTCTCTGCCTCCTGCCTCACAAACAGACTACTTGCCTTCTCTATTTGAGTCCCTCATTCACATTTGAGCATTCATATACTCATTGAGTATAGGAGCAGGGAGGTTCTACTGCAGTTGTACAGGGTTTTGGTGAGACCACACCTGGAGTATTGCGTACAGTTTTGGTCTCCAAATCTGAGGAAAGACATTCTTGCCATAGAGGGGGTACAGAGAAGGTTCACCAGACTGATTCCTGGGATGTCAGGACTTTCATATGAGGAAAGACTGGATAGACTCGGCTTGTACTCGCTAGAATTTGGAAGATTATGGGGTGCTCTTATAGAAACTTACAAAATTCTTAAGGGGTTGGGCAGGCTAGATGCAGGAAGATTGTTCCCGATGGTGGGGAAGTCCCGAACAAGGGGTCACAGTTTAAGGATAAGTGGGAATTCCTTTAGGACAGAGATGAGGAAAACATTTTTCACACAGAGAGTGGTGAGTCTCTGGAATTCTCTGCCACAGAAGGTAGTTGAGGCCAGTTCATTGCTATATTTAAGAGGGAGTTAGATGTGGCCCTTGTGACTAAAGGGATCAGGGGGTATGGAGAGAAGTTAGGTACAGGATACTGAGTTGGATGATCAGCCATGATCATATTGAATGGCGGTGCTGGCTCAAAGGGCAGAATGGCCTACTCCTGCTCCTATTTTCTATGTTTCTATGTTTCTATGTTTCTATGTTTCTATGTTTCTATGTAGTCAGATTCGAACCCAGGTCTGCGGCGCCGTAAAGCAGCAAATCTACCACTGTGCCGCCCAGTTTTTGCGAAGATATTTCTAACATTATTTATCTGTTATGTAATGTTATCTAACAGGATGTATCACTCTGCCCTGTGGCAACGGGAATCCGTGATATCCCTGCAGTTCAGTAGAAGTGAATATTACATCTACATACATTGCAGATGGGTTCACAGATGCTCGTTATAAACTTGATGCCTTTAAACGTTTATTTATTTAATAAAAGCTACTGAGTGATGTGCCTGATATAACAAAAGTCTGTTACAAGTATTTATTTTGTGTTATTTGCTTGGAAACGTACACTCTGTTCTTTAACAGAACGGGAGTAGAGGACGTCAATGCTGTCTGAGATACAGTACATACCAGGTTCTCAACACTTCATTCACTATAAGAATGACTGAAAGGTTTAAGTGTTGTCGACTGAGATATCACTGTTTTTCTTGGCACTAAACGTTATACAGCATGAAGCTCGAAGTCTCAATGACATTCAAAAAGCTAGTTTGTAACTAGTTTCAACATGACTTGTTCCAACTTTTGGAGCAAATGGAAAGACTCTGCAGAGTTGGTGTCCGAGACCACAGGCGATTTATTAAGTAAGTAAGTTTATTGGCCAAGTATTCACATACAAGGAATTTGCCTTGGTGATCCGCCCACAACTGGTGCGCAGCAGGGGACCAGTCAAAGCTGATCTCCTGAGCACAACTCTGGTACAGCTTTTACATTCTCAGCTGAGAAGATTACACAGAAACTTGAGTAATAGCAAAACTAGTTCTTGATTACTGAACGGAGGCTAATGTTCTCATTTAGAACGGTTCCGCATAAACTATATTGCAAAGGTGGAAAGTTTTTAGTTAATATCAGAAATTAATTCTGATATTTGGAGTTTTAATCTCAAAACTGAGAGAAGTTGAAAGGGGTTTGACCCCCATCATTAAACATGTTTGTGAGGGTGGGATTAAGTGAATCAGTTCAAAATGAGGACATGTAATACCGGAAAGCACAATTGACTATTGGGCAGGGGATTAAACAGATTATCAATATGTTACATGTTACCTGCCAATTCTCGTTCACTCTCTCAACCAAGAGTAAACCCAATCCCATCAAAGAATTCCATCTAATAAAATGGTTGCTAATCATTTTACCTCCCTTTCCCATTCCCATACTGAGCTTTTGGCGTGGTGCTTCCACCACTGGCAGAGTGAGGCCACACGCAAACTGGAGGAACAGCACCATAGGTTGCTCACAACCTAACGGTATTAATAGCTAGGTTGGAAAGAACTGCAGATGCTGCTTTAAACCAAAGGTAGACACAAAGTGCTGGAGTAACTCAGCGGGACAGGCAGCATCTCTGGAGAGAAGGAATGGTGACGTTTCAGGTCGAGACCCTTCTTCAGACTGAAACGCCACCCATTCCTTCTCTCCTGAGATGCTGCCTGTCCCATTGAGTTACTCCAACTGTTTGTGTCTACCTTCAGTATGAATATTTAATTCTTCAATGTTAGGTACGTAACTAACCTACAAACAAGCCTTTAACTTTTCTTAATGATTTTCTCCTTCCCCTTCTCTTCCCTGTGCCCCACCTGGTTTGCAATAATTTCTCCCCTTTACCCTCTATCCTTCCCTTCCCACCTGTATGTGTAGGAAGGAACAGCAGATGCTGGTTTAAACCAAAGATAGACACAAAATGCTGGAGTAACACAGCGGGACAGGCAGCATCTCTGGAGAGAAGGAATGGGCGACGTTTCGGGTTGAGACCCTCCTTCAGACCCCCGTCATGACCCGTAATTTCACCCAATCCTTCTCCCTTCTACCAGTCTGAAAAAGGGTCTAGAACCGAAACGTCACCCATTCCTTCCCTCCAGAGATGCTGCCTGTCCCGCTGAGTTAATCCAGCTTTTTGTGTCTATCTTTGGTGTAAACCAGCATCTGCAGTTCCTTGCCACACATCCCTTCTACCGATATTCTTTCATGTGGCGTCACAATTCACGTCTCTCCTATACTTACCTCACACTTTTTGTCTTTGTCATCTCTGGCCTTTGTCCAACCATCTTTATTCCAGCTGGCCACATTGAGACGGCCAAGCATTGATTATCCCGCAGCTTCCTTTTGTCCACACTCTTGTCATGTTTGACACGTTAGTGTCTCCATCATAGTTCTTTCCAAAAACTTCCTGATTCTGGAACATAGAGCGTAGAACAGTACAGTGTGTAGGAAGGAACTGCAGATGCTGGTTTACACCAAAGATAGACACAAAATGCTGGAGTAACTCAGCGGCTCAGGCAGCATCTCTGGAGAGAAGGAACGGGTGACGTTTCAGGTCGAGACTTTCGGGTCGTCTGAAGAAGTGTCTCGACCCGAAATGTCACCCATTCCTTCTAACCAGAGATGCTGCCTGTCCCGCTGAGTTATTCCAGCATTTTGTGTCTATGTTCGGTATAGAACAGTACAGCACAAGAACAGGCCCTTCGGCCCATAATGTCTATGCCAAACATTATGCCAAGACCATCACCTAGTTACCTACACGTAATCCATATCCCTCCATCCCCTGCATATCCACAAGCCTATCCAAACCCCCCTAGTCTTACCCCCAGCTCCAATTCCTAACAACTGCCAAATAGTTGTCCTGTTTCCTGCTTCTGATGAAGCACTTTCGAAAAAATTTAAAAATTGCAAATTAGCTTCTGTTGTCTGGCAACACTACACAGTTCATTCAGAGGTTGATTATACAGCAGAATGTTTTTTTTATAAACAAGAATTCTGCTTTGAATGTGGGGATTTATATATTCAAAGGAGAAACAACTTTTTTCTCCGAAGGACACAAAGTGCTGGAGTAACACAGCAGGTCTCTAGAGAATGTTTCATGTCTCAACCTGCAACGTCAACTGTTCATGTTCTGCCTGACCCACTGCCTGACCCACAGTGCTAGTCCAGCACTTTGTGTACTTTTGTGTATTAGCCAACATCTGCTGTACTTTGTTTTTCAACCTAACTTCTTCCTCGGGTCATCGTAGAATATTTAACGCAGGTGAATTAAACTTGGACGGTGGCAAAAGTATAGTGCATGGTTCTCAACGGATATTGGCATAGATCTTGGTAGTGGCGCAGTGGCGCAGTGGTAGATTGCTGTCCTACAGCAGGAGAGACCGGGTTTGATCCTGACTACATAGAAACAAGAAATAAAGAAACATAGAAAATAGGTGCAGGAGTAGACCATTTGGTCCTTCAGTACCCCGTTCCTGCTTTCTGCCCATATCCCTTGATTCCATTAGCCCTAAGAGCTATATCTAACTCTCTGTTGAATACATCCAGTGAATTGGCCTCCATTGCCTTCTGTGGCACTACGGGTGCTGTCTGTACAGAGTTTGCACGTTCTCCCCGTGTCCACATGGGGTTTCTCTGGTTATTCCAGTTTCCTCCCACACTCCAAAGATGTACATGTTTGTAGGATGATTGTCTGCAGTTAAAAAAAATGTAAATTGTCCATAGTTTGCAGGTTAATGCTTGAGTAGATCATTGCTCTGCGGATCGGACTTGGAGGGCCAGAGGTCCTGTTTCCGTGCTGATTAGCAAGTTTGCAGATGACACTTAAATAGGTGGTATTGTAGATAGTGAATATGGTAATCAAAAGTTACAGCAGAATATAGATCCATTGGGCAAGTGGGCTGGAGTATTGATAAGGTCATAAGTAATTGGAGCAGAATTAGGCCATTTGGCCCATCAAGTCTATTCTGCCATTCAATCAGGGCTGATCTATCTCTTCCTCCTAACCCCATTCTCCTGCCTTCTCCCCATAACCCCTGACACCCATACTAATCAAGAATCTATCTATCTCTGCTTTAAAAATATCAATTGACTTGGACTCCACAGCCTTCTATGGCAAAGAATTCCACGGATTCACCACCCTCTGACTAAAAAAATTCCCCACTCCCATCGGGGAAGTGTGAAAACGCTCACCTCCAGATTCAGGGACAGTTTCTTCCCAGTTGTTATCAGGCAACTGTACCATCCTACCGCAACCAGAGAGTAGTGTTGAACTACCGTCTAGCTCATCGAGGTCCCTCGGACTATCTTTGATTGGACTTCACTGGCTTTACCTTGCACTAAAGGTTATTCCATTATCATGTATCTGTACTCTGCGAATGGTTTGAATGTAATCATGTGTTGTCTTGCCACTGACTGGTTAGCACGCAACAAAAGCTTTTCACTGTACCTCGACACACGTGACAATAGACTAAACTGAAACCGATGCTGCCTGAGCCTCTGAGTTACTCCAGCATTTTGTGTCTTTCCTGGGTGAACCTGCACCTGCAGTTCCTTGTTTCTACCTGTAAATGGAATCTCAAGTGAGAGTTCATTCTGAGGAAGCAACGCTGTGTTGGTGAACTCCTCCAATGTCTAAATCGTTTTGTGGACAGATCTTCGTATGGAAATAAACTTCTGAAGACATGAACGAAACCGTAGTACAATTTTCTTTAACAGAAATAGTTCCACGGGTCACCCACCAGAGAAAATCCTGAATGTGATCAGCGCTTGCAAAAGCCATTGAGATATTTGACATTAGGTCATTAAATATGATTGCGTCCTTAAGATATTGTGCCCATGCTTTCCCCAAAGGAGGCATTTGATGGACATCATGACCAGCAACTCTGATTGAATTTTCTTTGTGTCAACAATGTGACCATTGGTAATAGCATTAAGGTCGAACGATTCAGCAAAAAAATGTGTTTGGTTCCTATCTCGTGGGTCTCAGCTCCACAATGGATATTTTACCATTCGAATCCTCATGCTAAAGCAGTTACTCTACATCAGCTGCTTTAAGTTTGTAGTTACAGCGTGGAAACAGGCCATTCGGCCCATCGAGTCTGCACTGACCAGCAATCCCCCGCACGCTAACACTAGCCTATACACACTGGGGACAATTTACATGTATACCAAGCCAATTAACCTACAAACCTGTACATCTTTGGAGTGTGGGAGGAAACCGGAGAAAACCTGGAGAACTCGGAGAAAACCCACACAGGCCACGGGCAGAACGTGCAAACTCCGTACAGACAAGCATTTGTATTTAGGATTGAACCTGGTCTCTGGTGCTGTAGAGCAGCAACTCTACCGCCGCCCAGAACTTTGTTCCTCTACCTATAAATTGTGGGCAAATTGTTTCCTTAATTTCTAACACATTTGGATATTCTTAATATTCAATCAGATGAAATTTCCCTTCAATTCTACTTTACAATTGTACTTTTCTAGAAAAATACAATTCTGTACATTCTAGATCAGGACAATCCTGATTAAATATAGACACAAAATGCTGGAGTAACTCAGCGGGACAGGCAGCATCTCTGGATAGAAGGAATGGGTGATGTTTTCGGGTCATGACGCTTCTTCAGACTGAGTCAGGGGAGAGGGAGATACAGAGATAAGGAAGGGTAAGGTGTGAAAATGAGACATCAATGGAGATGAGGGTCAAGGAACAATGTAGAATAGGTCATTGTTAGCTTGGAGAAGGTGAGAACGAGATAAAATGTAATCAGGGGGACAGTCAGATTGGTCGGAGAATTAGGGGAAGGGGAAGGGATGAGGACAGAGGGAAAGCATGGGTTACTTGAAGTTACTTTTAAGTTAGAGAAGTCAATATTCATACAGCCTGCATGCCCAAGCATGATATGAGGTGCATCACATTTCATTGAACTATAGCTCAAGAAAAAAGTTCTTCCTATGGCGTACTCATGTCAGAAATACTCTGAATATATATCTTCACCACCAGGGTTCATGATCAGTTCATGTGAATGTTTTTCAAAATTATAAAAATGTTACTGTCAGAACATATTAAGACCTCCTTGGGCAAGAGATCAAATCCTACACAGGATGAGAGTCATTAATGATTTGGACGAGGGAATTAAATGCAACATCTCGAAGTTTGCGGATGACACGAAGCTGGGGGGCAGTGTTAGCTGTGAGGAGGATGCTAGGAGGATGCAGGTAGACTATTATTTGAATGGTGACCGATTAGGAAAAGGGAGATGCAGCGAGACCTGGGTGTCATGGTACACCAGTCATTGAAAGTAGGCATGCAGATGCAGCAGGCTGTGAAGAAAGCAAATGGTATGTTGGCATTCATAGCAAAAAGGTTTGAGTACAAGAGCAGGGAGGTTCTACTGCAGTTGTACAGGGTCTTGGTGAGGCCACACCTGGAGTATTGCGTACAGTTTTGGTCTCCTAATCTGAGGAACTACATTCTTGCCATAGAGGGAGTACAGAGAAGGTTCACCAGACTGATTCCTGGGATGGCACGACTTCCATATGAAGAAAGACTGGATAGACTCGGCTTGTACTCGCTGGAATTTAGAAGATTGAGGGGTGATCTCATAGAGACTTACAAAATTCTTAAGGGGTTGGACAGGCTAGATACAGGAAGATTGTTCCCGATGTTGGGGAAGTCCAGGACAAGGGGTCACAGTTTAAGGATAAGGGGGGAAGTCTTTTAGACCGAGATGACAAAATCGTTTTTCACACAGAGAGTGGTGAATGTGGAATTCTCTGCCACAGAAGGTAGTTGAGGCCAGTTCGTTGGCCATATTTAAGAGGGAGTTGTATGTGGCCCTTGTGGCTGAAGGGATCAGGGGGTATGGAGAGAAGGCAGGTACAGGATACTGAGTTGGATGATCAGCCATGATCATATTGAATGGCGGTGCAGGCTCGAAGGGCCGAATGGCCAACTCCTGCACCTATTTTCTATGTTTCTATGTTTCCCTTAAATCTATTGACTATAAACCAGCTTGGGCTCTATTAGAGCAAATAATCTTGAGCGGCACGGTGGCGCAGAGGTGGAGTTGCTGCCTACAGCGCTTACAGCACCAGAGATTCAACTCTGACTAGGGGTGCTGACTATAAGGAGTTTGTACGTTCTCCCCATGACCTGCGTGGGTTTTCTCCGAAATCTTCTGTTTCCTCCCGCACTCCAAAGAAGTACGGGGTTGTGGGTTAATTGGCTTGGTATAAATGTAAAAATAGTCGCTGGTGTAGGATAGTGTTGGTGTGCGGGGATCGCTGGTCTGTGCGGACTTGGTGGGCCAAAGGGCCAGTTTCCGCGCTGTATCTCAAACTAAACCGAACTAAACTAATCTTGTTAAATACAGAAAAGCCCACAATGGTTGCCTATTATAGATATTCTATTACCAGGAATACTTTGATTATTAAATAGTATACCAAGTATCAAATTAATTTCAGTCAACATAGCTTCTGGGGAAAAAATAAACCAAGCTTAATTAAAAGTAGACTCTGATAAATATTTTGGGAATAGTGTTTGTCTTCACTGTGATTCTCTGTTGACTCATTAAGGATCTGGGTAAACTACCCCTTGGCAGTATTTGGTCTTGAAACAAGTAATTGTTTAGTAGTTCAACTGTACAATAATGATGTTCAAGAAAATATTGGTAATAAGCAGCCTGGGACCGTTTAATTAGCTGGAAGGAACAGTGCATGTTGCAAAATAATCGCTTTACATCAAATTATTATAAAGTTGTGATTTCATTACCATAAAATTCCCAATGAGCTTTCAGTCTTGCTCCCCACATCGCGATCATCAGAGACTAGCCATGATCACAATGAATGTGTATGCTGGCTCAAAGGGCCGAATGGCCTCCCCCTGCACCTATTTTATATGTTTCTAGTGTGCACTATGGGCGGCTTGATTGGAATCACGTATAGTCTTTCTGCTGGCTGGGTAGCACGCAAGAAAACATTTCGCTGTACCTCGGAAGGTAGACACAAAATGCTGTAGTAACTCAGCGGGACAGGCAGTATCTCTGGAGAGAAGGAATGGTCAACGTTTCGGGTCGAGACACCGCTTCAGAGAGAGAGAGAGAGAGAGTGAGTGAGAGAGAAAGTTTTATTACAACAGATAATCCTCCGTCATTTTCGTCACCTCCAACGGGAGCCCACCACTGGCCACATCTTCCCATCTCCTCCCCTTTCAGCTTTCCACAGAGACCGCTCCCTCCGTCACGCCCTGGTCAATTTGACCCTTCCCACCCAAACCACCCCCTCTCCTGGCACTTTCCCTTGCAACCGCAGGAAATGCTCCACTTGTCGCTTTACCTCTCCCCTTTACCTCTCCCCCCACCTGGAAAGACTCCATCCAAGGACCAAAGCAGTCTTTCCAGGTGAGACAGAGGTTCACCTGCACCTCCTCCAACCTCATCTATTGCATCCGCTGCTCTAGGTGTCAGCTGCTCTACATTGGTGAGACCAAGCATAGGCTTGGCGATCACTTCGCCTAACACCTCCGCTCGATTTGCATTAACCTACCTGATCTCCCGGTGGCTCAGCACTTCAACTCCCCCTCCCATTCCGAATATGACATTTCTGTCATATTCCATGGCCAGAGTGAGGACCACCATAAATTGGAGGAGCAGCACCTCATATTTCGCTTGGGTAGTTGACACCCCAGCGGTTTGAACATTGACTTCTCCAATTTCAGGTAGTCCCTGCTTTCTCCCTCTTTCCCCTCCCCTTCCCAGCTCTCCCACAGCCTACTATCTCCGCCTCTTCCTTTCTTCTTCCCGCCCCCACCCCCACATCAGTCTGAAGAAGGGTCTCGACCCGAAATGATGCCTTTTTCCTTCCCTCCAGAGATGCTGCCTCACCCGCTGAGCTTCTCCAGCATTTTTGTCTATCTTTGATTTTCCAGCATCTGCAGTTCCTTCTTAAACAGATAATTTTATCGTCATATGTTTAGTTTAGTTTATTCTCACGTGTACCGAGGTACAGTGAAAAGCTTTTAGTTGCGTGCTAACCGCTCAGCGGAAAGACAATACGTGATTACAATCCTGCCGTCCACTGTGTACAGACTGATTACAATCATGAATAGTCTTTCCGCTGACTGGCATTTACGCAACTGTTCTGTCCCTGACAGCAATGAAATTCTTACTTGCAGCAGCACGACAGAATATGTAACCATAGTACTCTGTAAACAATATAATAAACGGGAAACAAAATTCAGTATATATACAGAAGACAGACACAACAAGCTGGAGTAAATCAGCAGGACAGGTAGCATCTCTGGATAGAAGGAATGGGTGATGTTTCGGGTCGAGACAGGGTCGATGCTGCCTGTCCCGCTGAGTTACTCCAGCATTTTGTGTCTATCCGGTGTAAACCAGCATCTGCAGTTCCTTCCTGCAACATTCAGTATATACTGTATGCATATATACACACACACATACACATACACACACACACACATACACACACATACACACACACACACATACACACACACACACACACACACACACACACACACACACACACACACACACACACACACACACACACACACACACACACACACACACAGGAGATACACGCAAAAACAAACAATAGCAGTGCATAAAAACAAAACGAATGTCCCCAAGTCTATGTAGTTTGGAGGTTGAGGTGCTTAATAGCCTGATGGCTGTAGGGAAGCTGCTACCATCAGGCAGGAGGAACAATGGCCTTAAGCCTCATACTACCAGCTTCAGGAACTGCTACTTTCCTACAACCATCAGATTCATGAAGCGACCTGCACAGCCCTGATCTGACCTCGGCAACAGAACACTATGGACCACATTGTGCGCTGCAATGCTGACAGCTATATTCTGCACTCTGTATCTTCCCCTTTGCTCTGTTGTACTTGAGTTTGGCCTGATTGTATTTACGTTCATCACATCTAATGGATAGCGTGCAAAACAAAGCTTTTCACTATACTAAAGGGCCTGTCCCACTTGCATGCGATTGCATGCGTCTGGCGCAACCAAACGAGGCGTACGGGCCGCGCGGGTCCGGTCCCACTTCCAAGCGCGGAGAGATATGGAGTTGTGTGGGGCTGGTCCTGACATTGCGCGGGGCTCTGTAAATCCCGCATTGTCCGAAAATTTAGAGCGCCAACGTCGTGTCGGCCCGCAGGCGCATTGAGGGCGTGCGCAGCGCCTTGGTGGCGTACGCCTAGTGCGTGGCGTTGCGCGATGATGTCACCGCCGTGCGACGCCCAAATTGAGTCGGCCCACATCCTGCCCAGCTAATTGGCGAATTACGTCACGCGCGAACTTTACCGCGTACGTCCGGTAAACTTAGCGTGAACTCCGCTTCCGTTTGGTCGCGTCAAACGCATGCGATCGCATGCAAGTGGGACAGGCCCTTAAAGAACACGTGGCAGTAATAAATCTAAACTTAAATCGGGTTAGCATGCAACAAGAGCTTTTCACTGTACCTAGGGGGTCAAGGAAAGAGCGTTCACATCGCGGCCGTGTTCTCACCAATCTTTCCACCACTACGCACGAGAAGCACAAGAAGTGCAAGACAGATACTATTGTGTGCAGATGCTGAGAAGTTTGTGTTCAGCCCTGGCTCAACAACTTCTAATCTTGTGTATGGACTCGATAAGAAGAAGAAGATTGTACCTAGGTACACGTGACAATAACCTGAAGTAAACTAAACGGAACTATGACCAGTCTGATGAAGGGTCTCGACCCGAAACGTCACCCATTCCTTCTCTCCAGAGATGCTGCCTGTCCCGCTGAGTTTTTTGTGTACCTTCGGTTTAAACCAGCATCTGCAGTTCCTTCCTACACATTAAAAAAAAGTACAGTACAGGATTAGGCCCTTTGGCCCACATTGTCTGTGATTAACATTATGTTTTGTGAATCAAAATGGCCTTCTTTCAAGTAGGACTTTGGAAGGGGTAGGATAGGGACCCACAATCACCTTTATATCAACGGTGGTGGAAAGGGTCAAGAACATCACATTCCTGGGTGTGCACATTTCCGAAGATCTTTCCTGGTCCCAGAACACTGATGCAATCGTAAAGAAGGGATATCAGCGCCTCTACTTCCTGAGAAGATTATGGAGAGTCGGTATGTCAAGGAGGACTCTCTCGAACCTCTACAGGTGCACAGTAGAGAGATTGCTGACCGGTTGCATCGTGGCTTGGTTCAGTAATTTGAACGTCCAGGAGCAGAAAAGACTGCAGAAAGTTGTGACCACTGCCCAGTCCATCATCGGCTCTGACCTCCCCTCCATCGAAGGGATCTATCGCAGTCGCTGCCTCAAAAAGGCTGCCAACATCATCAAAGACCCACACCATCCTGGCCACACACTCATCTCTCCGTTGCCATCGGGAAGAAGGTACAGGAGCTTGAAACCTGGAACATCCAGGTTCAGGAACAGCTACTTCCCCACGGCCATCAGGCTATCCAGAACAAGGGGGCACAGTCTAAGGATAAGGGGAAATTCCTTTAGGACCGAGATGAGGAAAACATTTTCACACAGAATTCTCTGCCACAGACGGTAGTTGAGGCCAGTTCATTGGCTATATTTAAGAGGGAGTTAGATGTGGCCCTTGTGACTAAAGGGATCAGGGGGTATGGAGAGAAGGCAGGTACAGGATACTGAGTTGGATGATCAGCCTTGATCATATTGAATGGCGGTGCAGGCTCGAAGGGCCGAATGGCCTACTCCTGCACCTACTTTCTATGTTCTATGTTTCTATGTTTCTAAAATAGGTGCAGGAGTAGGCCATTCGGTAGAACAATCTTCCTGCATCTAGTCTGTCCAACCCCTTAAGAATTTTGTAAGTTTCTATAAGATCCCCTCTCAATCTCCTAAATTCTAGGGAGTATAAACCGAGTCTATCCAGTCTTTCTTCGTAAGACAGTCCTGACATCCCATGACATTTTCTATGTTCGATGTTTCTATTAAACTCACCAACAAACAGACTCTGAACTATAATTGCCATAGAGGGAGTGCAGAGAAGTTGCCATAGAGGGAGTGCAGAGAAGGTTCACCAGACTGATTCCTGGGATGTCAGGACTGTCTTATGAAGAAAGACTGGATAGATTCGGTTTATACTCTCTGGAATTTAGGAGATTAAGAGGGGATCTTATAGAAACTTACAAAATTCTTAAGGGGTTGGACAGGCTAGATGCAGGAAGATTGTTCCCGATGTTGGGGAAGTCCAGGACAAGGGGTCACAGCTTAAGGATAAGGGGAAAATCCTTTAAGACGGAGATGAGAAAGACTTTCTTCACACAGAGAGTGGTGAGTCTCTGAAACTCTCTGCCACAGAGGGTAGTTGAGGCCAGTCATTGGCTATTTAAGAGTGAGTTGGATGTGGCCCTTGTGGCTAAGGGGATCAGAGGGTATGGAGAGAAGGCAGGGGTACGGGATACTGAGTTGGATGATCAGCCTCATATTGAATGTGCGGCTCGAAGGGCTGAATGGCCTACTCCTGCACCTAATTTCTATGTTTCTATGTTTCTATAATAGCCTATTGCACTTTATCTGGGTGTCATGGTACACCAGTCATTGAAAGTAGGCATGCAGGTGCAGCAGGCAGTGAAAAAAGCGAATGGTATGTTAGCTTTCATAGCAAAAGGATTTGAGTACAGGAGCAGGGAGGTTCTACTTCAGTTGTACAGGGTCTTGGTGAGACCACACCTGGAGTATTGCGTACAGTTTTGGTCTCCAAATCTGAGGAAGGACATTATTGCCATAGAGGGAGTGCAGAGAAGGTTCACCAGACTGATTCCTGGGATGTCAGGACTGTCTTATGAAGAAAGACTGGATAGACTCGGTTTATACTCTCTGGAATTTAGGAGATTGAGAGGGGATCTTATAGAAACTTACAAAATTCTTAAGGGGTTGGACAGGCTAGATGCAGGAAGATTGTTCCCGATGTTGGGGAAGTCCAGGACAAGGGGTCACAGCTTAAGGATAAGGGGGAAAATCCTTTAAGACCGAGATGAGAAAGACTTTTTTCACACAGAGAGTGGTGAGTCTCTGGAACTCTCTGCCACAGAGGGTAGTTGAGGCCAGTTCATTGGCTATATTTAAGAGTGAGTTGGATGTGGCCCTTGTGGCTAAGGGGATCAGAGGGTATGGAGAGAAGGCAGGTACGGGATACTGATTGGATGATCAGCCATGATCATATTGAATGGCGGTGCAGGCTCGAAGGGCTGAATGGCCTACTCCTGCACCTAATTTCTATGTTTCTATGTTTCTATCTATTTATTTATTGTGTATATATATGGTCTATGGTATATAGACACACTGGACCTTTATCTCCTGTTCTGTATTATGTTTACATATTCTGTTGTGCTGCAGCAAGCAAGAATTTCATTGTCCTATCTGGGACACATGACAATAAAACTCTCTTGACTCTTGACTATGGAAACATGAAAGTTTCCTGTCTATCATCGAAACCTAAAGTTGTTTTCTCATTGTGTTCTGCACAAATATCTTGATTTTTTTTGCAGTCTTTTTGTTTTCACTGTCTTGTGGAATTGATGTGTAGTGTATGTATGATTTATGTGTGTGTGTGTGTGTGTCTATGTGCCTGTGAGTCTATGCATGGTTTTCATTGAACCTGTACCCCTCGTTGTGTCTGAGCCTGGGGCTCTAAACTCAACTTGACTTGACTTGATCTTAGCCTCCGGCACACGATGGTGTACAAACCAGAGTGTTCATTGTTCACAATGGGAAAGCGATCCTCTTATTGTACTTTTCTCATTCCGCATACGAACAAACTGAAGGGTTTTCTGCCGCTAAAGTCGTGTTTATACATAATTCAGTAATCTCTTGCTGAGAGAAACAGATATAGAGTTACTGTTTTACCAGTTAAAAAGTTCAGAGTATAAATGTTTCAGACATTGGCAAGAAACTGTGCATTTTCTGAATTATCATTCTGGCTTATTATTGTAGACGTAACAAACTGTAAACACTGGGAAGAAGGGTCTCGACCCGAAACGTCGCCCGTTCCTTCTCTCCAGAGATGCTGCCTCACCCGCTGAGTTACATCCAGCATTTTGTGTCTACCTTCGAACTGGTTTACAAACACAAAGACAATGTGTTTGATTAACTCAGTGGGAGAGGCAGCCTGAGTCAAGAGTCAGGAGTGCTTTATTGTCAGGTAGACACAAAATGCTGGAGTAACTCAGCGGTACAGGCAGCATCTATAGAGAGAAGGAATGGGTGACGTTTCGGGTCGAGACCCTTCTTCAGACTGTGTTTTATTGTCATATGTCCCAGACAGAGCAATGAAATTCTTACTTGCAGCAGCACAACAGAATATGTAAACATGGTACTCTGTAAACAAGAAAATAAACTAAAAAAAAGTTATTTAAGATATACGTCAATAAACAGAGATCATAAGTCTAAAGTCATTTTAAGCACTGTGCCAGCGAAACAATCATTGAGTTACAAGATCGCGCGTGTGTGTGTGTGTGTGTGTATGTGCACGTGTGTGTGTGTGTGTGTGTGTGTGTGTGTGTGTGTGTGTGTGTGTGTGTGTGTGTGTGTGTGTGTGTGTGTGTGTGTGTGTGCGTGTGTGTGTGTGTGTGTATGTACACAGTATATACTGTGTGTGTGCTTGTGTATTGAATGGCGATGCTGGCTCAAAGAGCTGAATGGCCTACTCCTGCACCTATTTTTCTATGTTTCTAAGTGCTGTAATGGCCCTGTTCCACTGTACAAGTTCACCCAAGAGCTCTCCCAAGTTTAAAAAAAAAATCTAACTCGTGGTAAGCACATAGAATGTACGTCGCAGGTACGTCGGAGCTCGTGACGTCTCGTAGCGGCTCGTAACGCTAACGGCAGGCACTCAGGAAACGCGGTAAGCTCGTGAAGACTCATGAAGATTTTACAACATGTTAAAAAATGTCCACGAGAGCCCCGAGTACCTACGAGCGGACATTACTTAATTCTCCGAGTTCAAATCAGGGGAAACTCGGGAGAACTCTTGAATGAACTCGTACAGTGGGACAGCCCCTTTAGGCAGCAACTCTACCGCTGCGCCACCGTGCCGCCATTGTGTTCTTCTCGTCAGCATCGTCTCACCACTTGCATGTAAATGTCTGCTGTGTTTTCCAGTAACCAAAGCTAGACCTTCATGAATTAAAAACATAAAATTCCAAGACTAATGCAACCTTCAATGAAATTATTTTTATGTGTTCTTCCCTTGACTCAAGGGAAATTAGTCGAGACAGTTAATCTATTAGTACACTTGTTTCTTCTGCTGCAGAGTTAAAAGTTGATGGTGATTTTACTTCAGAGTCATGTGAGTGACTACGTGAAGAACCCCGTACAGCCGTTGGTGCGTCATTACGTCAGACGCTTTGGTGCAGTTGGCCGGTTGGAGCAGCAGCGCTCCTCCAAGCGGTAAGTTTAAAACTGGAAGTAAGTTTTAAACATTTTTCAGTCTTCATTTTCTGTAACAGCGGTTGGAGTGGTTCCGTTAGTGATGTTGCAGAAGGTGAAAAAGGTGGCGGCGAGGCGCTCCGGAGGGAGAAAGGTGGATGACCAAGGAAGTATTGTGAGTGGAGGCCTGTCTTGCACACCTAGTCTGATGCCGGCTATAGAGCTAGCTATAGCGGACCCACTGCCTGTGAGCAGTGTAGGCTTGCCAGTAGGGCGGAAGGCCACTGGGAAGTCAGTTAGGCCCGTTGACCCAGAGTCGGGCCAGGAGGTTGTACCCTCTACCGGAGAGAACGTTTGCTCATGGCTCTCCCAAGTCGAGATTCTATTACAGAGAATGCTCAACAGGGACCAACTCCGTGAGGAGTAGTGGTGCCCAAGCCAGGCTAGTGGAGAGCCTGTGCTCGCAGCACCTTTAACAGGGCTGCCAGAATATCCTGCCTATGAGGAGGACATTCCAACGGTGCAGTTTGCTGACACCGAATCAATGGTGGGAGAGAGTAATAAGGGTGTACAATTAGAACTCATCCCTAACATTGCAGAAAAGTTTGCTGTGTCAAGAGAGGCAGGAGAGCCGATTGGGGAAGAGTTGGCTATAGCAATACAGTACGTGCTCTCCCACCAACTACAGGAGTTGGCCATGGATGCGGCAGCCAGGAAATATGAAGCTCCTATAAATTGTGATTTACTCAAAGTGCCGGTAGTTAATCATCAGATTTGGACACAGTTGGAGGTGTCAGCCAGGGCTCAGGAAATGAAGTTTCAGAAGGTGCTCAGATTATTTTCGGCAGGGCTTACGGCTTTTGTGAAGATAGTGAATGCAGGGAATTTGTCTGAAGCCCATCAGGATGCACTGGGACTGTTTTGTAGTGCGTTTTTTGAAATTAATAACATTAGAAGAGCAGCTATAAGGCCGGTGATGAATCCCAATCTGGCGGCTTTGTGCAAGCCGCCCAGCGTACCGCAATCTGTTATTTGGAGGTGATCTTGCTACGAGAGTTAAAGAATGGCATGAGGATGTAAAAACTATGGGCCTCATTAAGCCAGCTGGAAAACAGGGGAAGAGATTTTATCCTTACCGAAGAGGCACCAGTTCGGATGCAGGGGAAGAACCCAGCCATACAGGTCTGCAATACCGGAACTGGCAGGCTGCCACCGGTGTGAAGGGGAAGATGCCTTTGCCTACAAGGGGCAGCGGCCATCAAGGTCTGCAAGGACGTATGCAGGTGAGGAAAATGCCTCTTAGAGAGAATGAATTAAGTAACATTGATGTTGAAATTGGGGGTAGGTTACATTTGTTTCTCAAACAATGGCAGGAGTTAACATCAGATTCATTTATACTTAACAGTATTGAAGGGGTAAAAATTGAATTTTACTCTAATGAGAGTCTACCTAATCACCATGTTCCAAGTCGTAAACTTATATTTTCAGATGAAGAAAATGTGCTCATACAAGCAGAAATTAATTCATTACACAAGAAAGGGGTAATTGAGAAGTCAGTCCATCAAAGTCGTCAGTTTGTGTCAAGTATTTTTCCAAGGTCTAAAAAGACTGGCAGATGTAGAATTATCCTGTATTTGACGAGTTTGAACAAATTTGTTTGTTATAGGCATTTCAAAATGGAAACTTTTTCCACGGCCAAACATCTTGTTTCCAAATGGTGTTATATGGCAAGCATTGATTTAAAGGATGCTTATTACTCAGTGTCTATTTATGGTGATGATAGGAGGTATTTGAAATTTATCTGGATGACTCAGTTGGGGCAATTCAAAGCACTGCCTAATGGATTAACTTCAGCTCCTAGATGATTTACTAAATTGGTAAAACCTGTGTAGCATTATTCAGAGCTCAGGGGCATGTGGTAATGGCCTATTTAGACGATATTTTAATTGTTGGAAAGACTCATGCTGAAGCTCAGTCATCAGTTTCAATTGTTAAATTCACTTTTGAACAATGAGGGTTCGTCATTCATCCAGATAAATCCAAATTATCACCAGTTAAAATCATTTACCATCAATTCAAATCACATGTTGGTAACTTTGCGTAGGGACAAATTGCAACAGTTAATTGAGGACTGTGTTAATCTCCTTAGAGAACAACTGCCTTCAATTAGACAAGTAGCCAGGTTAATTGGTAAATTGGTGGCTGCTTTTCCAGTATGGTCCTCTGCATTATCAACAATTACAATGATCAAAGGAACAGGCACTGAAAATACAAATGGGCCATTTTGACAGGCCTATGCAATTGTCAGCTGGGGCAATCTCCGACATAAAATGGTGGATTGTAAATGCTTCAAAAAGTTTTAGGAAGGTTTTGGTGGAACTACCTTCAATTGTATTACAGACTGATGTAAGTGCACTGGGTTGGGGTGCAACAGATATGTCTTCCAGTTGTGGAGCCAGATGGAATACTGATGAGACATCCCTTCTTCAATTAAGAGGGATCAATTATTTAGAGTTGTTGGGAACCTGGTATGGGTTTAAAGCTTATTGCTCTACCAGGAAGGACTTGCATGTGCAGGTTCAGATTGACAACACCACAGCAGTGGCATATGTAAACCACATGGGTGGACTCACGTCACAATCTTGTGATAGACTGGCTAATCAGATTTGGAGCTGGTGCATTGACCAAAATATCTGGCTTTCAGCAATTTATTTGCCAGGTAGATTCAACACTGTAGCTGACACTAGGTCACACCAGTTCAATGATAACATGTTAAATCAGGATGTATTTAATCAAGTGATTGCTCAGTATGGAATGCCAGATATTGACTTGTTTGCATCTAGACTAAACCATCAGTTGCCCAGATATGTTTCATGGGAACCAGATCCTGGTGCAGCAGCGGTGGATGTGTTCTCGCTGCATTGGGGAGGAATGTTTGTGTATACATTTCCTCCATTCTGTCTCATCAGTAGATGCTTGCAAAAGATCAAGCAGGACCGCTTCAGGGGTATTGGTAGTGTCAGATTGGCCTACACAAGCATGGTTTCCTCTTGTATTACAAATGGCTAGTCAGCCTCACATGATTATTCCCAAACATAAAAATCTACTGGTAAAGCCAGTAACTGGGGATCAACATCCTTTACATGATCGTATTGATCTGTTAATTTGTAGATTTTAAGGAGGCCATACCTGGGGAGAGGACTGTCTGATTGTACTGTGGATGTTCTCACGTCGGCCTGCAGGGATAGTACCCAGAAGCAGTATATCACCTCGATAAGGAAGTGGGAGCAATTCTGTCTACAGCAGAATATTTCATATCAAACTGCAGGGATCACAGATGTATTGGAGTTTTTGTCCACTCTTTATTTTGATCAAAAATTTAGGTTATAGTGCGATCAATACAGCCAGAAGTGCTTTGTCTTCTTATTTACCCATGAATTCAGAAATACATTCAGTAGGGACACATCCGTTAGTTTCTCGATTTATGGAGGGAGTTTTCAATTCTAATCCTCCTAAACCCAGGTATGCCGGTATTTGGAATGTGAGTGAAGTTCTTATTCTTGTTTGCCAATGGGCTCCTGTTGCAAGCCTATCTCTAGCCAAATTAACCATGAAGGTGGTCATGCTTATGGCGTTAGTTTCAGCCCAATGTGTGCAAACATTGCAAAAGCTTCGGCTAGACAGAATGCAGGTGTCAGCAGATGCCATTATATTTTATGTCTATGATTTGCTTAAACATAGTAGAATAGGCATAACAGGATGTAAGATTGTGTTTTCAGCATACCCCACAGAAGATCGCTTGTGTGTAGTTTCACATTTATCTCGTTACATTGAGGCCACCAGAGCCCTACAAGGAACAGAGTCTGCATTGTTTATTAGCCACAAAAAAACACACAGTAAGGTGTCAGTGCAAACAATTTCAAGGTGGCTAAAGCAGGTTCTGGGAAGTGCTGGGATTGATACTGATAAATTCAAATCTCATTCCACCAGGGCGGCATCAACTTCCGCGGCAAGGGCGATGGACGTGCCAATAGACTATATCCTCACGGCCGCAGGATGGTCCAGTGAGCTGACCTTTCAAAGGTTTTATCACAAGCCGATTTCAAGGCTGGGGGTGTTTGCTGATTCTGTTATAGTTTTCCCCTGAGTTAGAGGGATTGTTATGGTTTCATTTGTAAATAAACCGGTATTCATTTAACAACTGTTATTATTGATGCTTTATGATTGTTAACGACTTTTGAGTCAATCGATGCAGTGTGAATGCCGGATTTGGGTCTGCGGCGTGAAATCACAGTGCTTTGAAGTCTTCACGTAGTCACTCACGGGACTCCGAAGTAAAATAGTAAGATTAAATGAGAACTTACCAGTTTGAAGTTTGATCTTTATTTTATGAGGAATTGAGATGAGGGACTACGTGCCCTCCGCTCCCAGCCCTCATAGATCTCATCTGGTAGTTCTAGTCTTTGTTATCTTACCATTAGGGTCAGGGCCAGATAGGCTGCATCCCAGGGTACTTAAGGAAGTAGCCCCAGAAATAGCAGATGCCTTAGTGATAATTTTTCAAAACTCTTTAGATTCTGGAGTAGTTCCTGAGGATTGGAGGGTAGCTAATGTAACCCCAATTTTTAAAAAGGGAGGGAGAGATAAAACTGGGAATTACAGACCAGTTAGTCTAACATCGGTAGTGGGGAAACTGCTAGAGTCAATTATTAAAGATGGGATAGCAGCGCATTTGGAAAGTGGTGAAATCATTGGACAAAGTCAGCATGGATTTACGAAGGGTAAATCATGTCTGACGAATCTTATTGAATTTTTTGAGGATGTAACTAGTAGAGTGGATAAGGGAGAAGCAGTGGATGTGTTATATCTGGAATTTCAGAAGGCTTTCGACAAGGTCCCACACAAGAGATTGGTATACAAACTTAAAGCACACGGTATTGGTGGTTCAGTATTGATGTGGATAGAGAACTGGCTGGTAGACAGGAAGCAAAGAGTAGGAGTGAACGGGTCCTTTTCAGGATGGCAGACAGTGACTAGTGGGGTGCCGCAAGGCTCAGTGCTGGGACCCCAGCTATTTACAATATACATTAATGATTTGGACGAGGGAATTAAATGCAACATCTCCAAGTTAGCGGATGACACTAAGCTGGGGGGCAGTGTTAGCTGTGAGGAGGATGCTAGAAGGCTGCAGGATGACTTGGATAGACTGGGTGAGTGGGCAAATGCATGGCAGATGCAGTATAATATGGATAAATGTGAGGTTATCCACTTTGGTGGCAAAAACAGGAAGGTAGACTATTATTTGAATGGTGACCGATTAGGAAAAGGGGAGATGCAGCGAGACCTGGGTGTCATGGTACACCAGTCATTGAAAGTAGGCATGCAGGTGCAGCAGGCTGTGAAGAAAGCAAATGGTATGTTGGCATTCATAGCAAAAGGATTTTAGTACAAGAGCAGGGAGGTTGTACTGCAGTTGTACAGGGTCTTGGTGAGGCCACACCTGGAGTATTGCGTACAGTTTTGGTCTCCTAATCTGAGGAAAGACATTCTTGCCATAGAGGGAGTACAGAGAAGGTTCACCAGACTGATTCCTGGGATGGCACGACTTCCATATGAAGAAAGACTGGATAGACTCGGATTGTACTCGCTGGAATTTAGAAGATTGAGGGGTGATCTTATAGAGACTTACAAAATTCTTAAGGGGTTGGACAGGCTAGATGCAGGAAGATCGTTCCCGTTGTTGGGGAAGTCCAGGACAAGGGGTCACAGTTTAAGGATAAGGAGGAAGTCTTTTAGGACCGAGATGAGAAAATCGTTTTTCACACAGAGAGTGGTGAATCTGTGGAATTCTCTGCCACAGAAGGTAATTGAGGCCAGTTTGTTGTTCTCCTCTATAAAAAAAAATTATTAGAGTCAAAATGATACAACTGATAATATTAATAATGTATGCATGTTGAACATGAAATATTTCCATCATAATATATGTTTGCTAATCCACTGTCTAAATACTCTAATAAAAAAAAAATTATTCAAAAAAAAATAAAAATAAAATAAAGATCAAACTTCAAACTGGTAAGTTCTCATTTAATCTTACTATTTAGCATCTGATAGTGTCACTTCAAATCAAGGAAGATTAAACGTCTCTTCGCAACTGCTGCAAGTGAAATTAGATTGTATAATTTTAATGCAGTTCCTGGTGGATATATATTCACCAAGCGACAACACGGACAAGATCATCAGTAATTGGCACCATAGAAAAATTACTTTCTGAGAGCACATAGAAATCTTTGCATCCATACCCGAGATGCACCCTTGCAAATGCGATGACAGTGGAGGTCGTTTTTAACACTCATCTGCTCATAACCTAACAGCTCACCATCTCCTTCTTCAGGATGGCACAGTGGCGCAGTGGTAGAGTTGCTGCCGCACAGCGCCAGAGACCCGTGTTCAGATCCTGACTACGGGTGCTGTCCAGAGAGAGTTTGTACGTTCTCCCTGTGGCCGTGTGGCTTTTCTCCGGGTGCTCCGGTTTCCTCCCACACTCCAAAGAAGTGCAGGTTTGTAGGTTCATTGGCTTTGGTAAAAGTGTAAAATTGTCCCTAGTGTGTAGGACAGTGTTAGTGTACAGGGTTCCCTGGTCAGCACAGATTTGGTGGGCCGAAGGTCCCATTTCTGTGCTGTATCTCTAAAGTCTAAGGTCTAAATCCACCCAATCTACACTACCTCCTACTTGCCTGCGCTTGGCCATATCCATCTAAACCTGTCCTATCCATGTACTGTACCTGTCTAACTGTTTCTTAAATGTTGCGATAATCCCTGCCTCAACTACCTCCTCTGGCAGCTCAGTCCATATACCCACCGCCCTTTGCGTGAAAAAGTTACCCCTCGGGTTCTTACCTTTCCCCCCTCAACTTAAACCTATGACCTCTGGTTCTCGATTCCCCTACTCTGGGCAAGAGACTCTGTGCGTCTACCCGATCTATTCCTCTCATGATTTTGTACGCCTCTATAGGATTACTCCTCATCCTCCTGCGCTTCAAGGAATAGAGTCCTAGCCTGCTCAACCCCTCCCTTTAGCTCAGGCCCTCGAGTCCAGGCAACATCCTCGGAGTACCTCTTCCAGCTTGACAACATCTTTCCTATCACATGGTGCCCACAATTGAACACAATACTCCAAACGCGGCCGCCCCTATGTCTTACACAACTGCAACATGATCTCCCAACTTCTATACAGTGCTCTGATTGTTCACAACAATCCTGCCAACAGTTCTGGTTAAGAGGGAAAATCTCTCCAATGCCAGAATTGAGCATTTGGATGTAAAGCGTTAACAAGACTGTGTTCACTCCCACATTTGAGCAGCTGGCATAGCTACTAATTGGCTGGGTTCACAAGGGAGCTAGTGTCCTTGGATCAGGACGAGTCAGCACTTTGAGGAAGGAAGAATGCGGTCAGAAATGAATCACGAACTATTGCTGTGCAAGGTGTGTCTCTATTGAATAGGCAGATGGAACAGAATCATTTCAGTTTAGTTTATTGTCACGTGTACCGAGGTACAGTGAAAAGCTTTTGTCGCGTGCTAACCAGTCAGCGAAATACCATACATGATTACAGTCGATCCATTTACAACACAATACCGTTTATTTGTCTTTGGAACCTCAAATGAAGTTCAAACAAAATTTGATTTCTGCAGTCATACAACAAGAAAAGAACCAAGACACTCACCAACACAATTTACACAAACATCCATCACAGTGATGTGTTAAAGAAGGAACTGCAGATGCTGGAGAATCGAGGGTACACAAAAGGCTGGAGAAACTCAGCGGGTGCAGCAGCATCTAAGGAGCGAAGGAGATAGGCGACGTTTCGGGTCGAGACCCTTCTTCAGACTGGTTAGGGATCAGGGAAACGAGAAATATAGACGGTGATGTGGAGAGATAAAGAACAATGAATGAAAGATATGCAAAAAAGTATCGATGATAAAGGGAACAAGCCATTGTAAGCTGTTTGTGGTGTGAAAATGAGAAGCTAGTGCGACTATGGTGGGGGGGGGAGATAGAGAGAGAGGAATGCCAGGGCCCGAGGGCTGAGGGAGAGGTGGGAGGGGGAGGAGACAGCAAGGGTTAACAGAATTGAGAATATTCAATGTTCAAGCCCAAAGGATGCAGACTCCCCAAGCGGAATATGAAGTGCTGAGCCACCGGGAGGTCGGGTTGGTTATTGAGGACCGAGCTGAGGAGTTCGGCGAAACGATCGCCAAGCCTCCGCTTGGTCTCACCGATATAGATCAGAATCTCCTCCTCACTGCGATGGAAGGCAAAGTCTTGTCTCTCCCCTGCTCTCCATTCTTCTCCTGGTATCAAAGTCAAAGTCAAAGCCCCCAGCGGGCGATGACGTCCCGCGGCCATTTAAGGCCGCGCCGGGCGATATAAGGCCCTTTCCGGGTCTTGGTGTTGGAGCCCCCGGCGAGCGCTAGCAAGTCCCGCGGCCATTAAAGCTGCGCCGGGCGATGCAAAGACCTGCTCCGGGTCACTTTCAACCGCGCGATTCGGGCAGGAGACGTTGCCGTTGCGGGAGCTCCGAAAAGCGGTCTCCCACCAGGGACCCGCGAGCTCCCGATGTCACCGTCCACAGGCCTGCGGCCGGAGCCTCCGAACTCCGGAGTCGGGCCGCAGCAGCGCGCCACCACAGCTCTCCATGCTCCGAAGCCGGCCAGCTCCACGATGGTAAGTCCGCAGCTCGGCCGGGTCCGCCGCTTCCGCGACCGGAGCCCCCAGGTCGTTCCGGTTGGAGGCCGCTCCACGGTGCTAGGCCCCAACGACAACGGAGACCCGACAGGGAAATGGTCGGGTCCCCGTACCGGGAAGAGATCTAAAAGTTTCCCCCACCCACCCCCCGCCCCCCACACATTCACGTTAAAAACCCACTACAAACTATACCCCCAAAGGGGCAAAAAAACAAAAAAAAGACAGACGGACTGCAGAGGCCGCTACAACGTCGGTCGTGCCGCCCACACGTTTTACAGTTAGAGTGTACAGATATATGATAAGGGAATAATGTTTAGTGCAGGGTAAAGCCAGTAAAGTCTGATCAAACATAGTCTGAGAGTCACCAAGTAGGTAGATAGTCGACACCAACATGACATGCTGATGTATTCAACAGTGCTTCTGTTGAGGCAAGGTTGCCACCATTTTTACAATATTAGTTTAGTTTAGCTTAGAGATACAGCACCTAAACAGGCCCTTCACCGAGTCCAAGTGGACCAACGATCCCCGTACATTAACATTATCCTACACACACCATGGACAATTTACACTTATACCAAGTCAATTAACCTACAAACCTGCACATTTTTGGAGTGTGGGAGGAAACCGAAGATCTCGGAGAAAATCCATGCTGTCAAGGGGGAAACTTACAAACTCCATACAGACAAGCACCTAAAGTCGGGATCGAACCCAGGTCCCTGGTGCTCCAAGCGCTGTAAGGCAGCAACTCTCCCACTGCGCCACCGTGCTGTCGTTCAGTTTTTTACTATTGTCATGTGAATGCTGATGATCTTCCTGACAATGTAAAGGGGACACTCAGTGAAGAATCCCGAATCATTACATTAGTTTAGTTTAGTCTATTGTCACGAGTACCAAGGCAAAGTGAAAACCTTTTTTTGCATGCTATCCAGTCAGCAAAAAGACTACACATGAGTAGAATAGTAAGATTAAACGGGAACTTACCAGTTTGAAGTTTGATCTTTATTTTATGAGGAGTTACGATGAGCGATTACGTGAAGAATCTCGCCAGTCCACATGCGCGTCAATCTTCAAAGCAGCGGAGTGAAATCACAGAATAACAATAATTGAAGTAACATAGTAACTCTAGAACCACCAGATGACCTTTGTGATATGAGGGTTGGGAGCGGTGGGCACGTAATCGCTCATCGTAACTGCTCATAAAATAAATATCAAACTTCAAACTGGTAAATTCTCGTTTAATCTTACTATTTTACTTCGGAGTCACGTGAGTGACTCAGTGAAGATTTCACAGCTCTGTGATTTCATGCCGTAGATACAAATCCAGGCGTCTCACACTGCATCAGTTGACTCAGGAGGAGTGAATAACGAGCAATGCATTGAAACATGGTACTGATTAACATGCTGATGCTTTAATTCATAAAATAAACAAAAGAAAACACAATAGCGACTCCTCTCTCCCAGGGCGAAGCTATGAAACAGAACTTAAAATGGAACACCCGGGTTCAATAAGTGGTTTATTATAAAACCTCTGAAAAGTCAATTCATTTGACCATCCTGCGGCCGCGAGGATATGGTCTAGAGGGACGTCCATTGCCCTCGCTGCCTACGTTGATGCCGCCCTGGTGGAGTGAGATTTAACATTGTCAGTATTAACTCCTGCACAACCCAGCATTTGTTTCAGCCATCTTGAAATGGTCTGAACAGACACTTTCATATGTGGCTTTTTATGGCTAATAAACAATGCTACTTCGGAGCCTCTGAGGCCCATGGTGACCTCGATATAACACCACAAGTGCGCCACTACACACAGCCGTAAATCCGTGGGATATGCTGACAGTACAAGCTTGAATCCTGACACCCCTGGTCTGCTTTGTTTAAGTAGGTCATAGATGTAAAACATAACATAAATCCCTGATGACACCATCCTGTCCAGATGCAGTTTGTGCAAAGTCTGAACCCTTTGCGCTGATACCAGCGCCATGAACATGACCAACTTTAGGGTCATCTTCGCCAATGACAAGGATGTGGATGGACCCAGCAGCGTGAGTACCACGCTCACATCTCAGATTTCAGAGTACCTAGGCCTGGGGGGATTGGAAATAAAAACACCCTTCATAAATCTGGATATTAACGGATGAGATCCTACAGACTGACGTTCCGACCCCAGGCATAGGTACGATGACAGGGCACTCCTGGCACTATTGATGGCACTATAGCTCAACCCTTCATCAAAATATAACTTGGACAGAAATTCGAGCACATCTGGGATGGAAGCTGTGTGGTATGTAATGTTCCCATGTAAACAAAACTCCTCCCATTTCCTGACATGAGAGATGTACTGCTTTTTTGTACTATCCCTCCAGGACGATGTGATGACATCCACGGTACGATTGGATAGTCCCAGACCCAAGTATGGCCTTCGTAGAATCTGCAAATTAACAGATTAACACGATCATACAACGGGTGTTGATCTCCAGTCACAGGGTGCACCAATAGATGGCTTTTTGCGACCACCATAATAGGCTGTGTAATAATGTCCGAAATGAGAGGGAACCATGGTGGGCCAGTCGGGTACCACCAAATCTCCTGAAGCGGAGTCCTGCTTGATCTTGGTCAAGCACCGACTGATGAGGCAGAATGGGGGAAATGCATATAAAAACACTCCGCCCCAGAGTAGTGAGAACGCATCTACCGCTACTGCCCCTGGATCTGGTTCCCATGAAACATACTTCGGTACCTGGTGATTGAGTCTGGATGCAAACAAATCGATATCTGGCATCCCATACCAAACAACAATCTCATTAAATACATCATGATTCAACATCCATTCTGTGTTGTCATTGAATTTGCCTGACCTGGTGTCTGCCACCATATTGAATCTACCTGGCAAGTAGACAGCTGAAACCCAAATGTTCTTTTTAATGCACCAGTGCCAATTAAGGTTAGCCAATCTGTCACAAGATTTCAACTTGATTCCACCCATGTGATTAACATACACCACTGCCGTGGTGTTATCAATCTGAAGCTGAACATGTAAGTGATGCTTAGTGATACAATAAGCCTTGAGCCTGTAAAATGCTCCAAAAAGCTTTAAATGATTAATTCAATGTGATTGGAGAATAAATGCCTCATGCATATTCCATCTGCCTCCACAGGTGCCTCCATCAGAATTTAGCTAGAACAATTTGAAATGTTTCTTATCCACCACTGTACTTCAGCAATGGCTTCAAATGGTAATTGCATGGGCCGGTTGAAGTGACCTGCATGTATCCTGAGTGCCTGTACCTTTGCCCTCTGTAAATTTTGGAAATGCAAAGGTCCATACTGCACAGCTGGAAAGGCAGCTACCAATTTGCCAATCAAGCTGGCCATATGTTTAATTGAAGGTGATTGCTCCCCCAAGAGCTTGATACAGCCTTCAATTAAAGCTAATCTCTTGCCCTTGGGTAGAGTCACAGAGATGTGAGTTGAATTAACTGTGAATCCCAAATAGTCAATTACTTTAACCGGTACCAATTATGATTTAGCTGGATGGATGAGAAACCCCAATCTCTCAACCATGTGTTTAACAGCTGAAACCGATAACTCAGCTGCATCCCGGGTTTTTCCAATTATTAAGATGTCGTCCAAATAAGCCATTACAATATGACCCTGAGCCCGGAGTAACTTCAGTACTGGTTTTAGCAGCTTTGTAAATAATCTAGGGGCTGAGGTTAACCGATTAGGCAGTGCTTTAAATTGCCATAATTGCCCCATCCAGCTACATTTCAAATATCTCTAATACTCTTTATGAACAGGCACTGAGTAATATGCATCCTTAAGATCTATACATGCCATATAACACCCTCTGGAAACCAATTGCTTGTCAGTAACAAATGTTTCCATTTTAAAATGATTATACTGCTCAAACGGATTAAGTCCTGTCAGGTCCAAACTAATCCGACTCCCACTATCTTTCTTTGGTCTAGGAAAAATATTAGATATGAATTGGTGAGTTTGATAAACTGTCTTCTCAATTACACCGTTAAAATATAATTCTCCAATTTCAGCTTGAACCTCCAAATTCTCCTTTTGTGAGACAATGAGTGCTCACTCTGGCATGTGCTGTGTGGGTGGACACAAATTGGGAATAAATTCAATTTGAAACCCTTGTATAATCTGCAGTATAAACAAGCTTGATGTTATTTCATACCATTCTTTCAGAAACCAGTGGAACCACCCCCCAACTGGTAGGTAATTCTCACTCAATATGTTTTGACAAGAACCAGACCCACCTACCTCCATGGTTACTGGTTGAGTTCTTTGTCCCCTGGTGCTGGAGGGAAAAGGCATGTTTGCCCGTACTCCTGCTGGAGTGCGCCAGCTGCGCACATTGAATGGCCGGCTTGGTTCTTGACCGGACCCGGTTTCAGCAAACCGCTTGTAGGGGTACTGCCTCCGAAGGGTTCTGCTGGTCACTGGCGCCTTGATGAGCCCGATGGTTTTTGCCTCATCGTCCAGCTCCTTCACCCGCTTTGCGAGGTCTTCCCCAAACAGCAGATTCGGTGGCTGGATGTTACTAGGCTTACACAGGGCAGCGAACCTCAGGTTAGTGATAGGGCAGATGGCGCTCTTCCTAAGGCAGTTTATCTCAAAGTGCACATTGCACATGAGAGTCAGGGCATCCTGCTGAACGTCAGTCAGGTGCCCACCATCCACCGACCTACCGAAAGCCGTAATGCCCGATGCGAGCAGCTTCAGCACCCTTTGCAGCTTTATCTCCTGCGCCCTGATGCCTACGCCCATATGGCCCCAGATGGCATGGTTTACGGCCGGCACTTTAAGCAGGATACAATTCGCCGGGGTTTTGTACTTCTTGGCCGTTGTATCCATGGCCAGCTCCTGAAGCTGGTGTGAGGCCAAGTAATTTATACTCGCACCCAGCTCTTCACCCAGCGGCTCTCCGGAGTCTGTTGGGACGGCAAACCTTGCCACCAGGAATGGGACCTCTGGCTGGTGCCCTTCATCCCTTGGGGCAGCCTCCATTACTAAGCCCTCACATTCGGCGTCAGAATCATACTGACCTGTTAGAGGGAGACACTAGGCAGCCCTGTAGGTGCTGCTGGCGCGGGCTCTCAGAGAGGCCGGTGCTCTTGATGGAGCATCCTCTTCAGTAGGAGCTCCGTCCTGGATATCCGTAACATGGTATCCATTCTCGAGGGAGAACCCTCCCGACCGGACTCGTCTGAGTCTATCGGCTGTACAGATTTTCTAGTGGCCTTACGCCCCACCGGCGCAGCCATGGTGCCCTCAGACACCAAATCTGGAGTCGCTGGTCTTGCTATTAGCGACTCGGTAGATGAACTAGGCGGCCGCCCGCTACCCGCACTCCCGCGGTCTTTAGTTATTTTCGCAACGGCTCGCCTTGCTCTCAACGATTTCTCAATGCTTGGACTTGTCCTCCTGTAACAAGATTTAACAAGCGCAGAAACGACCTCCAACAAGTTTGACACTTACCTGTGGCTTTAAACTTACAGTTGGAAAAGCGCTGCTCCTCCCAGCCGGTCGCTGCGCCATGCGTCAGACGTAATGACGCGCACGCAGAATGACGGGGTTCTTCACGGAATCACTCACGTGACTCCGAAGTAAAATCAAGCCATTCACAGTGTTCAGTGACAGGTTAAAGGGACTAATGTTCAGTGCAAGATAAAGTCCAGCAAAATCCAATTAAAGATAGTCTGAGGGTCTCCAACGACATATGGTAGGTCAGTACTCTCTCTAGTTGGTGGTAGGATGGTTCAGTTGCCTGATAACAGCTGGGAAGAAACTGTCCCTGGATCTGGAGACAAGCGTTTTCACACTTCTTGCCTGATGGGAGAGAGAAGAAGTTTATTGTCACGTGTACCGAGGTACAGTGGAAAGCTTTGGCTCCGTGCTAACCAGTCAGCGGAAAGGCTATGCATGTTTACAATCGAGCTGTCCAGAGTACAGATACATGATAAAGGGCAAGGTACCTGACTCGACCCATCTCACTGGGGTAAGAGTTGATATTTATCTGCAAAGAAGGTTTATGTACAATTGCTCTTTGTTTACAATGAAAAAGAGCTTTGATCAAAACCTTCACCTACTTAAGTCACGGTATCTCCTGTTTATTTCTTATATATTCCGTTTGCGTAGCTTACAACCTAACTGTATGAACATTGGATTCTCCAATCTTTGTTAACATAAACTACAAACAACCCTTGCTTCCTTCTTTACCCTCTCCTCCTTGTGCCCAACTGGACTTTTCTCCCCACCCATTTCTCCCCATCCTCCTCCCCCCCCTCCTCCACCTTTATTCCTTCCTCTAGCTTCACCATTGCACCTCAGCCATCTTTATCTCAGACCTTTTTCACTTCATGTGCGGCCTTTGTCCAACCATCTGCCTATCAACACCCAACCCTCACCCGTTATCCACCTATCACTCACTAGGCTCAGCATGCAAGACAAACTTAACTTCAAATTAACTGTTTGCCCTTTCAGATGTGCAACTCCGATTCACCCAGATCTGACTGGAATGAGATCAAGTTGTGTAACGGCTGTGTAATAACAGGGCAGCATGGTGGCCTTTCAGCACCAGCGCCAGAGACCCAGGTTCAATCCAGACTACAGGTGCTGCCTGTATGGAGTTTGTACATCCTGTGGCCGCATGGGTTTACTCCGGTTTCCTCCCACACACCAAAGACATACAGGTTTATAGGTTAAAGAAGGAACTGCAGATGCTGGAGAATCGAGGGTACACAAAAGGCTGGAGAAATTCAGCGGGTGCAGCAGTATCTAAGGAGCGATGGAGATAGGCGATTCGGGTCGAGACCCTTCTTCAGACTCTTTGGGTCTCGACCCGAAACATCGCCTATCTCCTTCGCTCCTTAGATACTGCTGCACCCGCTGAGTTTCTCCAGCCTTTTGTGTACCCCAGGTTTATAGGTTAATTGGCTTCAGTAAGATGTAAAATTGTCCCTCGTGTGTAGTTTAGTGTTAGCTTGCGGGATAATCAGTGGTTGGCGCGGACTCGCTGCAATGAAGGACCTGTTTTGCGTTGTATCTCACTAAAGAGACTGGGCTGTACAGTGCATATATAGGCTGCCTCAGATGTAGCACAACACACTGGCTAGTCTGCTCCTAATACATAGCATGGAAGAATAACTTCAGGCGTCCTTTACAGCATTGGACGTCATGGCACATGTAAAAAAATAACCAAAATTCAATACACTCAGCACTTCAAAGCAATTATAATGAAAATTAATATTTTTCTTATTTTCAAGATTTGACCAAACAAGATGTTGATTCGTTTGTTAAACAAAACAAATGCTTTAAGTTTTCTACTTCCAGCCTGGCTCCATTGTTCGGTATTTCAGTTAATTATATATCAAACGATAATATGATGCAAGGAATCTACCCCATTGATCTTCCAATGAAGAATGCTTGATTACTTCCTTAAAGTGCATGTTACTAGCTTCAACATCCACTCCCCTCTCCACTAGAATATTGTGACTGAAACTAGGCTTCTGGCTGCGCTGCGGAGCCACACTGGGAACTAAGAACCAGTGGGCCACCAAATGGCGGAAAAATATGGCGATTGGTGCATTTGTGAGCTATGTATAGGGCAGCACAGTAACGCAGTGCTAGAGTTGCTGCCTAACAGTGCCAGTAGGCCCGGTTTCGATCCTGACTACGGATGCTGTCTGTACGGAGTTTGTACGTTCTCCCTGTGACCTGCGTGGGTTTTCTCCGAGATCTTCGGTTTCCTCCCACACTCCAAAGAAGTCCAGATTTCTAGGTTAATTGGCTTGGTGTCAATGTAAATTGTCCCTGGTGTGTGTAGGGTGGCGTGAATGTGCGAAGACCGCTGGTTGGCGCAGACTCGGTGGGCCGGTGGGACTGTTTCTGCGCTGTATCTCAAAACTAAACTAACAATAAAGAATTTCACTGTGTAGTGCATACATGACAAAAATGAACCATTGTTCCATTGTAGCTGTCTATATGATGCACTGCAGAAATTCACAATGTTTTTTTGTGAGGTATCTCCTACTCACGGGCATCACCTAACAAGACAATGTGGACATCAGGAGTCAAGGGTGCCTGGTTGTCATATATACCAACAATGGAACAATGCCATTTTTACTTGCAGCACCCTAACAGGCCCGTAAACACACTCGACCTGAAACATTCCCTATTTCCTTCCCTCCATAAACGCTGCCTCACCCGTTGAGTTTCTCCAGCATTTTTGTCTACCTTCGATTTTCCAGCATCTGTTCCTTTTTAAACACACAGATGAGATATATTTTTTAATTCAGTAAATTAATAACCGTAATACTAGTACAAAAAAAACTGAAGTCCTTATTGCAAGCAAAGACATTAATAATAGTAAGATTAAACGAGAACTTACCAGTTCGAAGTTTGATCGTTATTTTATGAGGAGTAACGATGAGGGATTACGTGAAGAAGGCCCGCCTGGTGCTGGAACGGCATACTTCAAAGCAGCGGCATGAAAAACACAGAACACAAATAGCCGGAGTACGATAGTAAGGCTCATCATAGATTTAGAACTACCAGATGATCATTTATTTTATGAGGGTGGGGAGTGGAGGGCACGTAATCCCTCATCGTTACTCCTCATAAAATAACGATCAAACTTCGAACTGGTAAGTTCTCGTTTAATCTTACTATTTTACTTCGGAGTCACGTGAGTGACTACGTGAAGAGTTTGAAGCTTTCTGTGTTTTTCGTGTCGTAGAATTTATTCCATACGACAGTACGGCTCATTTAACACAATAACGAGCGAATAACACATTATAAAAAATGAAAATAATGCCGTTGCCATTGAAAGGCAAGTTTATCACAAATACCAATTGATATATATATTTTTATGGCATGACAAAGCAACAATTATAGAGAACCGAACATTGCGTGTCTAAATCTGACACCATGACTGGTTCCTTTTTACTTTAACAGTAATCTACAGCCTCCTGCGGCCTTGCATCTTTGCTCGAGTGGCTCATCCTGTGCCATTCCTGTGAATGTATTTTCCTCATTAACAGAGTGATTTTTCCACCTTTCAGTGTCTAGTTCCTACTGAATGTATCCAATTTTTAACCATCTAGAAATACATTCCTCTATAACCATCAGTTTTTACTGAACCCAATGTGGATTTTGTGTGTAATAAGCAGTCTCATTGCCACAGAGACTCTTACCTACTGCAACATTTTCATCAACGTTCACACACACACACACACAACTTAAAGCCGGCAGGATATGCTTATAGTTTACCTTCGTTTCAGGTCTTCTTGGTGTGCTTTGTTTGGTAGATTCATAAACATATATGATAATGCAATTTGTATCCACATGCAATTATAATGTAACATTTGCAATGTTTGCACTCTTATATTGATACTAAAGTTATCAGAATTATTATTTTCAAAGTTCAAGTTTTTTGAATCATAGATAGAGTTATAGTCCATTTCTTAAGGCATTTCAAGATTATTTATCTCCTGCCTTTATATTTTTTACAATTTTGGACAGATTATATATACATACACATATATATATATCATATATATATATATATATATATATATATATATATATATATAGTATATATATACATATATATACACACACACACACATATATATATATATATATATATATATATAATATATATATATATATATATATATATATATATATATATATATATATATATAATATATATATACACACACACATATATATATATATATATTTATTAACATTTACATATATATCCCTTTCCATATTGGGAAAGGGATATATCTGCATCTGCATCTGATAACTTCTTGGTTAATATATTGTCCGTTTATAAGACGGTAACACTCTGAGCCCTATTATTGGCTCTATCAATTAGATACTTAGAAAATGCAATCCACAAGGAATTCACATATATCTAATATTATAAAATAACTTTACTGTATATACAGACCTCCAATTTCTTATAACAAAATATTGTTTTTTAGACTTATTTCTGCAAATTGCAGGTATAACACTTCTTTATACATAATTATTTTATTGATATATTGTTATATTGGTTAACATTCATAGACTTCTTTGACCATCAGTTCTCTGTTGTGATGGTCTGGTCAAACCTGTAGATAGTAAAATTCATATTTTCATGTCATGGAGGTTTTTTGTACAACAATAAATTACTGCAGGGTTTCTCAAACCTGGAGATCCCAGTGGGTGCAGCAGCATCCAAAGAGCGAAGGGAGACAGGCAACGACCTAGGTCGAGACCCCTTTTTTGACTTAAATAAAATTGCTGCCACTATGAATCATCACTAGCAGGTTCAAAATCACACAATATTTATGAAACCATAAAGGACCCGTATTAGGCCACAAAAAATGCCTCTGGCAGTGTCCCGCTACATTTTCATCAGACACTGCCCTATTAAACAAAAATGAGGAACACAAAGAAATCTTTTCCTCATGTAATTGGGAGAAAAGCATCCACCTTCACTGTTCTTGGTTTACCCACAAGAAATATTCGAAAGATCGGTGATTTAATCTGTATGCAATCAGATTAATCATAAGTAATCCATATTAATGACAATATGTTTTCAGATTCAGATTCAGATTCAGATTCCTTTATTGTCATTCAGACCTTTCGGTCTGAACGAAATTTGTTACCTTGCAGTCATAACATGTAATAAATTAAAACAAAACACACAATAAACACATATTTAACATCCACCACAGTGAGTTCACCAGGCACCTCCTCACTGTGGTGGAAGGCAAAAGTCTTAAAGTCTTTGTCTTTTTCCCCTACTTGTTCCCTCTCTGTACTGAGGCAATCCAGGCCTTCGATGTCATCCCAAATTTCTCCCAAATTTGACCATTGTTAACATATGCCACAGCCGTGGTATTGTTCATCTTGATACGACATGGACAGTTCCATAATAAAACAATCGATCTTTTTAATCCATAACTCCTTATACTTCAACAATTAATACGAATGTTTGGAAAATTTCTTAGGACAAACCATTTATGTTCGCCTGGTATTATTGTCTGCAGTCCGAACAAGAGACATATCAATTATTGTTATAAGAATAGATAATATTCTTATCTTTACCCAAACATTCACAGAAGCTGTACATCATCTGTAACACTTGCTTCAGTTTGCAACAGCTGTTTAATCGTATAGTTGAAGCAGCTTATGAACCTTTTTTACATTACTTTAAATAATGATAACGTATCATTTGATATTTTGCATAAGCCTCTTCACAAGGCATAACATATTCTTATAAGCTTCTGTATTCCCTTCTTTTTGGAACCTTTATTTATTTTTTACCTAATCCTAATGGAGGGGACAAAGTATGTCAACAACAATTAGACATATTTGTATCATGGAACAATTTCCCCCCCCCCCCTCTTATGGTGCTTGAATTACTTCTAAATTCAGAATAGTAATTTTATAAATATTTTATTAATGCCTAAGCATATGCTTTATGTAATGGGTCAGGGTCCTTACCTTTCACCAGGTTTTTGTAATGGCAGGCACTAATTTGCAGCTGCTCTTACTCTTCTTCCAATTTAAATGTAATCGAGATAACCCATTGACCATGACCTCATTAGTGCAAGTGCTGATCTTTTATCAGTATAATTGTTCCTTCAGGTGTTCGGTTTAACAGCCTTGAACTGATTGATTGTTTGGGACAATGTTTTAACTTGCACAGCTTGACCCACTTTAATTAATTTCAAGCACCTGAATTATTGATTAACCACTTTGTTAATCACAAGTTTTTTCCATGTTCTAGATGTTTCCATTTTCTTACACTGTGAAAGTGTAAATATAATGATGTTTTGTATGGTTTATACCATGAAATCTTTTACACTGAGGTAATTTAATAATATACATGTACGTACCCCTTCTTATTAAAAATTACTTTTGAGTGCAAACCTGAAATCAAAATTTTAAAAGTTTTCTTATACAGGTGAACCAATCCTTCCTTAGTTATATTGGTTAACAATCATAATACACCTGTAATCCCCCATAATTGGAGATTTCATAAACTTATTTTGTAACCAGATGTTTGCACCTTTTCAACGTACTTCAAGCCTTCTTTCCCCAATTATATAGGTTTAGATAAGGCTATGTTTGGATTATACCACTTCTGCCTTTGTTTTAACCATATAACCATATAACCATATAACCATATAACAATTACAGCACGGAGACAGGCCCTCTCGGCCCTTCCAGTCCGTGCCGACCATTTGTTTTCCCCTAGTCCCATCTACCTGCACTCAGACCATACCCCTCCATTCCGTTCACGTCCATATACCTATCCACTTTACTTTTAAATGTTAAAATCGATCCTGCCTCCACCACCTCTGCCGGAAGCTCATTCCACACAGCCACCACCCTCTGAGTAAAGAAGTTCCCCCTCACGTTACCCCTAAACTTCTGTCCCTTAATTCTCATGTCATGCCCTCTTGTTTGAATCTTCCCTACCCTCAATGGGAAAAGCTTATCCACGTCAACTCTGGTCTATCCCTTTCATCATTTTAAAGACCTCAATCAAGTGCCCCCCCCCCCCCCTTACCTTCTGCGCTCCAAAGAATAAAGACCTAACTTGTTCAACCTTTCTCTGTTAACATAGTTGCTGGAACCCTCGGCCAACATTCTAGTAAATCTCCTCTGTACTCTCTCTATTTTTGTTGACATCCTTCCTATAACTAGGCGACCAAAATTTGTACACCATACGTCCAGAATTGGTCTTACCAATGCCTTTGTACAATTTTAACATTACTTCCCTACTCCTATATTCAATGCTCTGATTTATAAAGGCCAGCACAACCAAAGGCTTTCTTTACCACCCTATCTACATGCGATTCCACCTTCAGGGAACTATGCACAGTTATTCCTAGATCCCTCTGTTCCACAGCATTCCTCAATTCCCTACCATTTTACCATGTACGTCCGATTTTGATTTGTCCTGCCAAGATGTAAGCACTTTTTCATCACACTTATCAGCATTAAACTCCATCTGCATCTTTCAGCCCACTTTTCCATAATGGCCCAAATCTCTCTGTAGACTTTGAGAATCTACTTCATTATCCACAATACCACCTATCTTAGTATCATCTGCATACTTACTTATCCAATTTTCCACCCCATCATCCAGATCATTGATGTACATGACAAACAAACAGTGGACCCAACACAGATCCCCTGAGGCACCCCACTGGTCACCGGCTTCCAACCTGACAAACAGCCATCCACCACTACTCTCTGACATCTCCCATTCAGCCACTGGTTGAAATCATCCATCTTGCTACTCCGCCATTAACACCCAAAGATTGAACTTCTGAACCAACCTTCCATGGGGGAACCTTGTCAAAGGCCTACTGAATCCATATAGACAACATCCACTGCTTACCCTCATCAATTTCCCTAGTTATCCGCTTTCAAAAAATTCAAGAAGGTTTGTCAAACATGACCTTCCAGGCACAAATCCAGGTTGACTGTTCCTGATCAGACCCTGTTTATCCAGATTGCTTATATATATTATCTCTAAGTATCCTTTCCCATTAATTTTGCCCACCACTGACGTCAAACTAATAGGTCTATAATTGCTAGGTTTATTCTTTGAACCCTTTTTAAACAATGGAACAACATGCGCAGTACGCCAATCCTCCGCACTATTCCCGTTTCTAATGACATTTGAAATATTTCTGTCATAGCTCCTGCTATGTTCTACACTAACTTCCCTCAATGTCCTAGGGAATATCCTGTCAGGACCTGGAGACTTATCCACCTTTATATTTTTCAAAAGTGTCAGTACTTCCTCCTCTTTGAATCTCATAGTTTCCATAGCTACTCTACTTTTTTCCCTTACCTCACAGAGTTCAATATCCTTCTCCTTGGTGAATACCGAAGAAAAGAAATTGTTCAATATCTCCCCCATCTCTTTTGGCTCTGCAGATAGCTGTCCATTCTGGTTCTCTAATGGTCCATTATCAAATCTTTCATTGGATCATAGTTTTTTCACCGCAAGTTAAAAAGATCTTTGCCTTTGTTTTGATCCATTATCAAAATTTTTCATTGGATCATAGTTTTTCTCCCCAAAGTTTAAAGATCAGTAGTCTTTTCTTTTGTAATTAATATCTTTGATTTATCATAAGGCAGGTTTATTCTATAATAATCAGGAGTTTAATATCCTGATTTGTATTGATCTGCAAACCTATAGTGCAGATTCTGTAAATTATATATATCTTTCTTCCTATTGAGCTCCCACAACTGATGGCAATTTATTTTAGTTTGAAAGTATTACTTATTTGCCACACCATTTTGAAATACTTTGGAAATTGTATTTCTTATATCTCATATTATTTGAGACATGGATATTATAAACGGATTTACCGTTGATATTTTAATAAAACATAAAAAGTTTATCGTATCTCTGAAGTGGTGAGATACCTATAAATTTAATGTTGGCAGCTAGGTTTTCTTCCATAGCCTCACCCACTTTCTTTAGATATAGCAAAATCTTTGCTATCTCAGGCACATCATGGCCCTCACTTTTTTATTTGTGGTGTGCATTCATAATTCACCATCACCACTTGCAGGGTCTGTCTTTTGCAGCCCTGTGATCCACTTGGAATTATATCCAAAGAGACTTCCTCCACCTAATCCTGGTTCAATTCTCAATTTGGATATAGCCTATTTTGTATATTCAAGCCCTCAGGGTCTTTTTTGGGCTGTTTGGGTACTGTGACCCTAGTCTCTTTTTATATTTTGGAGTACTTTCTCCATATCGCGATTTTTATTAACTTTTTTAAATTACAGCCTTTCTGACTTTTAAAATTCCCCTGCCAAAGATTGTGGAGCATTTTAACCTCTCTACCGTATTTTTTAACGGTACCAGTATCGGAACCGGCCCCGTAATTAATCTCTCGTCCGATCGCTGGGTATTCCCCTGGGACGTTTCTTTCAAAACTCCGTTATTTTAACAGAGTATTTCTGTTCAATTTAAACTTTTAGTTTGTTTTTAAAATCCTTTAAAATCCTGGTTTCCACCAGGCACGGAGTTTTCCAGTCCTAAAAAAATTTTTCAACTGCACTTACCTGCCGGTTCCGAACCTACCACTGTCGAGGAGCTGTCTGTGCAGCTCCTGCTTCTGCCGTCAGCGTCGACGTAATGCCGTTCCAGCGCCAGGCGGGCCTTCTTCACGTAGTCACTCACGTGACTCCGAAGTAAAATTGTTGAGGTTAGTGGCGTGTGGTGTTCGAAAGCCTGATGGACACTGGGAAGAAATTATCCTTGAACCCGGTGGTCACATCTTTCAGATTCCTTTACCTATTTTGTGATGGTAGAAGCAAAATGAGAGGGTGGCCAACCTGGGGAAAACTCACACGGTCACAGGGAGAACGTACAAATGCCACACAGACAGCATCCCATGGTTAGGATCGAACCCAGGTCTCCGGGGCTGTGAGTCAGCAACTCTATCGCTGTGCCACTGTGCTGGCTTATGTCAGTCACATACGCTAACTGGCACGAAATTGTTCAATCTTCTTCCAATCTCTGATTTTGTACTTGGATAGTTTATTAATCATGTCATCAACCCCCCTTAATATAGCAGTGTCTCATGGTGGATTGGGATAGCTTCTTGACTACATAAGGAGATATTGGGACAGATGACAAGAAATGAAATTAGTATGAGGGTTCCCACAATTTCCCTCCTGGGATAAATAAAGTTCTATCGTATCGTATCATAGGTGGAGAGGAGAGAGCGGTGAGCAGGAGTAAAAATATAATTTATTAAGTGATTTCTCCAATTTCATTCCTTGCTGAGCTAAGATGTCCTAGCTCAGAATGAAATGATGTCACTGAATCTGGGATTGACCCTGAATGAAATTTCTCAGTCTCTGAAGTTTGAATTTTTAAGATCAGAAAATTTAATTCTCACTGAACCCTGCATCTCCACACACCTTCCTTTCATCGACTGTTCATTTAAAAAAAATTGTTAGCAGTATGACAGAGTGGACTTGATGAACACTGTGGCCTCCTCTACATTGGAGATTCAAAATGCAGGTTGGACAATCACTTTGCAGAACTTGTCCATTCAGAGAGTAAGCATGGTTCTGGGCTAGACACAAAATGCTGGAGTAACTCACAAGGAGAGGCAGCATCTCTGGAGAGAAGGATTGCGTGATGTTTCGGGTCGAGACCCTTCTTCCGCAGTCGGAAGAAGTGTCCCGACCCGAAACATCACCCATAAGTATATAAAACTGCTCCTTCCTAATACTAGGTACTTACAATCACTGTGCCATGATCAGAAAAACATCTAGAAGCTTTTTTTCTGTAAATTATTCACTGAAATATGACCACCAGGGCACCGGGGAGATGGCAGCCCTGCCGGCAGACTGTTTGTTTTTTCATCTTTTTGTTATTTTTAGCATTTGTTAAAAGTTTGTTTTAATGTACTTCGGTTTTTTGATTTATGTGGGGGGAGGGGGGAGGGGGGGGGAGGGGGGGGAGGCGATCGGGGGAAACTTTTTTTTCTAGTTCCTACCTGTGATCAATTTTTCAGATCACATTCTCCGGGCTCTGTAGCTTACCATCGCTGGAGCTGGAGGCCTCCTCAGACTGTCGTGAGCCCCACCGCGGGGCGCGGACTTACCATCAAGGGCTCGCAGTCTCAGAAGGTTCGACCAGCCCCAACATGAGGTTCGATTGCACGGCACGTGGGAGCTGACATTTCCCCACCCCCCCCCGATGCAGGAGCTGAACGCCTCGATGCGGAGGGCCCGAACACCGCCGGCTACGGGAGTCAAGACTGTCCCGTCAATGGAGGGCTCGAGGCCCACGACCGAGGAAGAACAAAAGGAAGGACTTTAAATTTATTTTGCCTTCCATCACAGTGAGGAATGTGTAGGAGTCACTGTGGTGGATGTTCATGCTAAAATGTGTTTTTGAGTCTGATGCTTTTAATTGTATGACTGACCTGGCAGGTGAAATTCCTCATATGTTGCAAAACATACTTGGCGAATAAAATCTGATTCTGAAAATTGATTTTATTTTGCTCATGACCATAAATAGGTTAAATTCATCATTGAAGGCAACCAAGTTTGCTGCTACTAGAATGCCATCTACTGAGCATTCATATAATGCAGATGCTAACATTTGATTTTAACATTTAAAAGTAAAGTGGATAGGTATATGGACGGGAAGGGAATGGAGGGGTATGGTCTGAGTGCAGGTAGATGGGACTAGGGGAACACAAATGATCGGCACGGACTGGAAGGGCCGAGAGGGCCTGTTTCCGTGCTGTAATTGTTATATGGTTATATGGTTATATGCCTATTTTTGATTTTGATCTTGCATCATTTTATATTCATTTGTAAGCCCTTGTTTTCATCTAATTAGGTCACAGACCTCCCAAGACAGTGGCAATTAATTTTTGAGACTTTGCTTACACCAGCAAAAGGATGAAAGTGTAACGGCCTAGACGAGGTCAGGAAAAGGCCAGACGCTAGGTAGGTTTAAACAGTAGTCCTTTAATCCCTACAACGAGAGCACACCACACACACTGCCAGCACACACCCAGGGGTGGTCTGGAAACCCCGTGGCAGACCAACGCCCCTGTCACTCAATCGGCGAGGGGGATGATCCAAGGAGTGGCCTACCCCCCCAGGGACCGCCATAGGACCCCCCTCCCCCCCCCCCCAAGTACCCGAGGCACGAAAGGGACAGGAGGGCGTACACGGCGACCAGCCCGGGTGTACACCATGCTCGGCACAGGAACGGGAAACTGACCAACAGGTGCAGGAGACGAAGTAGCTCTAGACAGAGGGCACCTTCGCTTACGGGGCCGCGCTCCAGCACCGCCTGATCAATATCAATATGTGCTGGCTTCAGTCGCACAACTGAAACAGTCTCTGCCGACCCCCCATGTCCAGGAAGAAAGTGGACGAGCCATGTTCCAGGACCCGGAAGGGACCCTCGTAAGGCCGCTGGAGAGGTGTCGATGAGCATCCCTACGCAGGAAGACGAACTGGCAGTCCTCCAGAGCAGAGGGAACGTGCGGACGGAAGGACCCATGACGAGACGTGGGCACCTGCGCCAGCTTGCCCACTGTCGACGTCGCACCAAGCCGTCCGAAGATGCTGCAGGGCGTCCTTGAGCTGACGGTGAAACCGCTCCACCAGGCCATTCGCCTGCGGATGATGCCTGGTCGTGTGGTGTAGCCGAACGACAGACCCCAGAGGGCGTGCCATGGCCGACTACAGTTCCGACGTGAACTAGCCCCCAGGTCGGATGTTATGTCCAGTGCACCCCGAACCGGGCGATCCAGTGCGCCACCAAGTCCCGAGCACAAATGGCCGTTGATGAATCTGGTAGCGGAATGCTTCAGGCCACCTCGTGAAGCGGTCGCGACAACCGTGAGTAGATAGGTCAAGTCCCGGGACGGCGGCAGCGGCCCCCACGATGTCCACTTGAATGTGGTCAAACCGCTGCCGAGGGATGGTGAACTCCTGCAACGGCGCCCCACTGTGCGCGCCCCAATGCCTAACCTCCTTCCGCAGCCCGTGCCACATGAAGCGGGAGGCTACCAGGGCCGTTGTCGCCTGGATGGAGGGATGTGCAAGCCCGTGGAGCACCTCCAACACCCTGCGCCGCCCAGCAGTGTTGCGCCCCCAGGACCACAGACAACATCCTGCACCTGCAGGCCTGAAACTGCCGTACGATAGGTGGCCATCTCCTCGTCGACCAGCTGAGCGGCTGCCAGAGCGAGATAATTAATCCTCTCAGTGACCTGGAGAACCGCGTGGACTGCAGGTCTCGATAAGGCATCAGCCACCCTATTGAATTTGCCCTCCACGAAACGGATGGAGGTGGTGCATTCGGACACATACGCCAAATGCCTCTGCTGCCGGGCAGACCACGGGTTTAAAACCTTGGCGAACGCGAAGGTTAGCGTTTTGTGGTCCGTATATGCGGTAAACGGGCTCCCCTCCAGGAAGTAGCGGAAATGGTGTACGGCGAGATACAGGGCCAGCAGCTCGCGGTCAAAAGCGCTGTAATGGCGCTGAGCACCACTGAGATGCCTGCTGAAGAAGGCGAGTGGCCGCCAGCATCCGTCAACGAGCTGCTCCAACACTGCCCCAACCGCTGCCTCAGAAGCGTCCACCGTCAGGGCGGTTGGGGCGTCCTCTCGTGGGTGGACGAGCATCGTGGCCTCAGCCAGTGCCTCCTTAGCCCTCTCGAATGCCGCTGTTGCTTCCACGGACCACTCAACCTCCCTGCAATGACCAGCCATCAGGTGGAAAAGCGGACACATGACTGCGGCCGCCTGCTGGCAGGAAATGGTTGATAAAAGGTGACCATCCACCCACGGATTCCTGTAGGCCCTTAACTGTGGTCGGACGGGGGAACCTGCGAACAGCGTCCACCCTGGCGGGCAGAGGCACCACCCCCTGTGGAGTTACGCGGTGGCCGAGGAAGTCAATAGCCGTCACATCGAAACGGCATTTGGACGAGTTGATGGAAACAACCCGAAGGTCGCTGAGGCGCTGACACAGCTGTCAGAGGTGGATGCAGTGCTCCTGCCGCGAGCGCCTGGCCACGAGTATATCGTCCTAGTAGACGAAGACGAAATGCAGGCCACGGCACACACGGTCCATAAGCCGCTGAAAGGCCTACGCAGCGTTCTTCAACCCAAACGGCATCCATACAAATTAAAATAGACCAAATGCCGTTATAATGGCTGTCTTCGGGATATCGTCGGGCGGACCGGAATTTGATTGTACCCTCGCATGAGGTCCACCTTGGAGAATACCGATGCTCCGGCCAGATGGGCATTGAAGTCCTGGATGTGCGAGACCGGATATCTGTCAGCGACGGTCGCATCATTCAGGCGACGGTAATCCCCACACGGGCGCCAGCCCCCGTCCGCCTTGGGGACCATGTGGAGCGGTGACGCCCATGGGCTATCAGAGGGAGGCACGATGCCCATCACCTCCATCAGGCGGAACTCCTCCCGAGCCAGACGAAGCCTGTCTGGCGCTAGACGACGTGTCTGGGCGTGCACAGGCGGGTCGGTAATAGGGATATGGTGCTCCACCCCGTGCTTGGGGGTGGAGGAGCGGAAGTGCGGTTCAAGGATGTCAGGGAAATCCGGCAGGATGCACGGGAAAGTCGTATCCACGGACGACAGGGGGCCATCAGGGCGTGATACGGGATCACCAATGGGGAGGAAGACCGGCTCCAGCGTGACGGAGTGCACCAGGCGCTGCCGCTTGACATCCACGAGCAGTGAATGGGTTCGAAGGAAGTCGGCGCCCAGCAGCGGCTGGGAAACGTCAGCAATGACGATCTACCACGGAAAGGAGCAGCGGCCAAAGATGAGGGAGATGGTGCGAAACCCGTAGGTGCGAATAGCACTCCCGTTCGCCACGGTGAGGAGGGGCCCGCGTTTGCCCGCACGGATGTCAGCGATGGAGGTCACTTCCGCACCCGTGTCCACGAGGAATTGACCTCCAGTGCGGCGATCCCAAGCGAAGACGCGATTAATTTTGCCGGCCACCGAAGGAATCACTGACGACCGGCCCCTTCGTTCCCTGGAATGAAGAGGGTGGGCGACATTGCCTGGCTGCATCTCCCCAGCTACAGAGGTAATAGCACCAACCACCTCTGCTGGCGTCTGGTGGAACTGCAGGTGAAGTTGGTTGGGTTGACGTTGGGTGGAACTGCAGGCGGGCTCTGCTGGAAAGACATGCCTGGACTTGAATGCCCAATGGCGGCCGGATTTTGCCGCGAGGGCCGTCTGGGAGCAGTGGAGATGCGGTCGATAGCGGCCCTGACCTGCTCTGAGCCTCCAACCGCCGCAGGAAGGACGGTCAGCGCTTCCAGGTTTTGCTGGCGAGACATCCACAGCTCGTCGGCCTGCTCGCCCAGCGCCTGCATGTGAGTAAAGGGCTCCCTGGCGAGCTGCAGGCGGATGTCGGGCCGCAGCTGCTGCAGGTAGGCGAACTTAAATAGCAAACAGGGTTCATGGTCCCCCATTAGGGTGAGCATGTCCTCCAGGAGGGCAGACGGCCGGCGGTAACCCAGGCCGTCCATTCGGAGAATCCGAGCTGCCCGCTCCAAGTCAGCAAGGCCAAACTTCCTGATAATTAATTCCTTAAGGCCCCTATATTTGTTAGCTACCGGGGGGGCTCTGAGAAAAGGCTTAACTCGCCTCGCAGTTGCTTGATCAAGCGCGCTGACCACGTAATAGTATTTTGTTTTGTCTGCTGTAATACCTCTCACAGCAAATTGTGCCTCCGCCTGCTGGAACCAGATGTCAGGCTCTTCGGTCCACAGAGTAGGGAGCTTAAGCGCAACGGCACTATTATCCATCACAACGCGTGATGAATGTCGAGGGTCACCAGTGTAGCGGCCTAGACGAGGTCAGGAAAAGGCCAGATACTAGGTAGGTTTAAACTGTAGTCCTTTCATCCCTACAGCGAGAGCACATCTCACACACTGCCAGAACACACCCAGGGGTAGTCAGGAAACCCCATGGCAGACCAAACGCCCGTCACTCAATCGGCGAGGGGGATGGTCCAAGGAGTGGCCTGCCCCCAGGGACCGCCACAAAAGGAATCAAGTTAGTAATAACGAAGATAGACACAAAGTGCTGGAGTAATTCAGCGGGACAGGCAGCATCTCTGGAGAGAAGGAACGGGTGATGTTTCGGGTCAAGACCCTTCTTCAGACCTTGATTTTACCCCCGTACATTTCCTTGTGTATTTTGATGTTTGGGGCTGAAGCTACCAAAACAATGGTAATTCCAGTATGATAATTAATTATCATTGTTGATTATGGGCAAGGTAATCAATTTGTGACTCCATTTTAATTTTCAACATCAGATTTACTTCAGCGTGGTGAATTAATCATCTTTTTTCTTGATTTCAAAACAGTAACAGCTCATATTATGTTCGGAAGTGAGAGGATAATTGGGCCATTCTGCCCATCAAATCCAATCCACCATTCAATCCTGACTGAACTGTCTTTCCCTCTGAACCCTTCTCCTGCCTTATCCCAATAACCCTTGACACCCATACAAATCAAGAATCTGTCAAGCTCCATCTTAAAAATACCCAATAACTTTGCCTCCCCAGCTGTCTGTGGCAATGAATTCCACAGGTTCACCACGCTCTGACTAAAGAAATTCCTCAACTCCTTTCTAAAGGTATGCCTTTTTATTCCGAGGCTGCGCCTTCTGTTCCTTGTCCCTCCCACTTGTGGAAATGTCCAGGCCTTTTACTATTCGGGAAGTTTCAATTAGATCCCACCCCCATCATCTCTTTTAAACTCCAGCGAGTCCACAGGTCCAGTGCCGTCAAATGCCTATTGCATGCCCAAATCATATTTGGACAAATGCCGAATAAGGTATCTGCAGCGAACCCCGTGGACTGAAAGGAAGAGGTTGTGTTGATAGAGGATTGTGTTGATAGGTTGTGTTGTCAACAGGAGAATCTTTGCATGGGAATAGAATTGAAAGCATTGTTCCTGTGTATTAGGGGACGCTGGTGTTCATGTGGTGGGCAGAGTTATGGGCGAAAGAGGCATCTGGTCAATCTTTGGGATTTTAAACAGGAAACTGCAGGATGCTGTTCAAATCCAGGAATTGTAAGGCAAAAGGTTATCAGGTTAATTCTTGAAGTTAAAAGTCAACTGAAAAGAATGCCAATACAAAAAAAATATTCCATGAAGACTAGAATGAGTCAGGGGTGACTGTTTTTAAGCCCAAAACTATGGCTGAATTAAAGAAGGGAGAGAAAAATGAGGAAACAGTTTGCCAAGTAATATGACATTTACTGTTAGCAAAATTGGTAGCATCTATTATTAAAGATTTAATCATGGTGAGCAGGCAGAGCCGAACTGGCTTTGTGAAAGGGGGAAAAAGTCATGTTTGACCGAGATATCTTTAACAAGTATAATCAGTGGATAAACATATCTAAGTTTTTGAATGCTTGATAAGGTAGTACATTATTTGCTGTGTAAAAAAATGGCTTATGGTGTTTGGTGGTTATATTAGAATGCAGAGAAGACCAGAAAACATACAGAAAACAATTAGAATAAACATGACATTTGCAGGTTTGCTGATGTTACTCATGGAATAGGTATTTTACAGATACAGATCCACCACCGATTTTCCCCACACCCTTGGTTCCAGAGCCTTTCTTGAATTATCCATGTGGCCAGACCAACAGAGGTCACAGTCTCCAAGAGGAATGCAACGGTACCGGAGCAGTCCACCGAGGAGACAAGATACTGGCCCACAAAGTCGGCCTCGGAAGTCAGCTATAGAACACATCTGCTAGCTCCGGCCGGGCTGAAGTTCCAGACACCGGCCGCAGGAGGCAAATTCGACCCATTATTTGGTTGCGGAAGTTGGCTATGGGAACAGATCTGCCGACCTTTGAAAAAAGCTGGAATAAGGGAGAGGCAGGAGAAAGCGTGGGGGGGGGGGGGCAAGAGGTAGACATTGGCGAAGGGGTTTTCAATGGCCAGATGTTTGGTGCAGGTGGGGGCAGTCAAAATATAAAAACAAGGTACTGCAGATGGAGGTTAATGCACAAAAGGACACAGTAGGGTTATATACGCCATTTGGAGAATACAGTGTCAGCATATGAGCCTGAAGCTGAATATCCTTACTTCAGAGTAAGCATTGTTTGTTGAGTGGACACTGGGGCATCCAAAGACAATCTAAGGAATCACTGGAGTTAATACGAGGTGATGGACTGTGCATTTGCCAAGGACTGGGAGTAGGCTCAGGTTTTGTAACTTTCTATAATGTTACCCCTGGATGTGAAAGTGAATTGCTGCTTTGCCCAAGACTGTTTGAGACCCTAGATGGCAAGAAAAGATGATGCAAACAGACAGGTGTTGCAATTCCTGTGATTGCACAGGAAAGTGCCGCCAAAAGGGAAGAAACGGGTGAAAGATGGATGTGATCCAAGGGTTCATGAGGGAATGGACCCTCCAGAATGACATAATGGAGAGGAGAACCATGTTTGGTAGCACAATGCCATTTTAAAGGCAGTAGAAATGAGAGGTTGATTTAATGAATCCCAGAGACGGGTGGGATGGAAGCCAGGTATTAAGGGGAACCCTACCCTTGCACTGGGTGGATAGAGAGGTGAGGGAGGAAAAAGAACGAAAGAGCAGAAAATAGAAGAGGCCCGAATCTAGTTATCAGAATTGCTGGACACACGTGAGTTATCTTGAAAATTCCTATAGCCATAGGTTTATTGAAATGAGTTGAAGAAGCTGTTGAGCAAGGCAATGGGATGTGGTACTGGAGGGGGAACCAATTGTTCCTCGAAGAAGTGAAGAGTCCTCAGATATCTAGGTAAGGTATGGGAGTGTAGAGGGATTGGAATTCCATAGTGAAAAGTTAGTTGGGACCAGGAATGGTGGAGTACATCAGATGTCAATAGGAGGGGATTGGATAGGGGAAAGATTGAGCCAGCAATGAATAAATCATCTGGAACAATAACAGGTTAAAGCAATGGGTCTCCACAGACAGTAAAGCCCATGGATTATTGGGAAAGGATAGAAGATGGAGGCAATGGAAGGAGATTTTCCAAGAAATTAAGTCTGTGACAGTCTGGGAGATAAAGGCCTCACATGAGGTCATAGCTTAAAAAGCAGCAAGGGCTATCTAATGCCCCTGTCCCACTTAGGAAACCTGAACAGAAACCTCTGGAGACTTTGCGCCCCACCCAAGGTTTCCGTGCGGTTCCCAGAGGTTTTTGTCCTCCGGCAACCACCTTCAACTAGCATCGCAACCGGCTTCGACTAATAAATTAACAATTTTTAAAACGGAAATCACTTTCGACCATTAGGGAGACTGACAAAAACCTCCGGGAACCGCACGGAAACCTTGGGTGGGGCGCAAAGTCTCCAGAGGTTTCCGTTCAGGTTTCCTAATTGGGACTGGGGCATAAGAGTTGACATCTGGCCTCCACAATTATAGGACTCAACCTTTACTTCACATTTTCAATTGTTTTGACTTCCCATACAATCCATTCATTCACCATTGACTCCTGATCCAAGATCTGTTTTCTTACAGGACACCGAACTGCTACTTAGAAGTACCTGAAATGACTGAATTAATTCAAAACCTTTATTAAAACAGAGACCCCAAAAAATTCCAGATGATTTGTGCTCATTTTGCAATGTTTCAGACGAAAGATCAAACATATATGTAAACAATAATTAAATCATTTAAGTCAATCAATTTCAGCCTTGATCTTTAAAGAATTTGACAATGTCTTAAATACGTCAGGTAACTAAAGCAAGTTCTTTTAAAATTTTGCAGGTAATGATAACCCACTCCACAAACTATTTTCAGTAAAGATTTTTGAATTAAACAAATGTATTTATGTTAGATCATATATTGAACCTCATATCTATACAAATAAGTGATAAACAAAGTACACAAGTTAATAGAGAATACAAAAATCGCTAAATAGTGTGCTAATGCTTGAAAGAAAATAAAACATTTCAATGGATATGTACTTTGGAATGATTGGTGTAGGCAAGAAAGGAACATAATATTGAAGTTGAAGCGTTTTGCTAAGGCTACAGGCAGTTTATATATTTCAACCTGGTTTTGGCCAAAGTACCATTTAACACTATAGGCAAAATTTTAATAGCAAAAGGTATATAACAAAAAGTCAAATAACTATGACACCCAAAAAAGAATTCAACATTTCTTTTCCATGATAATGTAACAGTTTTGCCAAAATGTTATAAAGGTAGCTTTGCCAGAAATAACTATGCAGCTTATATCCTTTTTTTAGGAAACTCCATTCAATATCAACATTATGGAATTCCATTAACTGAGCTTTTAATAGTCATTAAATTCAGACACTGCCAGATAAGGAAAATTAGTAAATATTTAACGGCTAATTTTGAAAAATATATGGTTTAGATTAAATTATCCTGCCAGCAATGGAAGTGGATTGTTCTTCCTGATCACAACTGATAATCCATTATAATAGATGCAGTGACTCACATTACCATCACAAGTTACGTTCTTGAAGATTCGCAACATTACTTTTGGGTTTGATTATTAAACAGAATTTATGCTGAACAAAGGTAACAGATATTTTTTGTTTAATATCCATTGTTCCACCAACAAAGGTCAAACAAAACATTGAAACAAATGCAACTGGTTGAAGTAATGCATTTAGAAAATATAGTCCTTTGTAATCTTAAGTGATGGCATAGCATCGTGTATGTTTTGGTCCAACCGCTGATATTCAATTGTCCTTGAGCACAGACTATCCTTCCACCGTCTGCTTTGCACTAAGAGAACATAAATCTAAAAGGAAAAGGAATACATATTTTGATTAATGATTCAAAACTAGATGTTAAAAGTAATAATGAAAGTATTGTAATTTTCAACCAGTTAATGTAGTTTTGTAGTTTCCATAATTTTTAAACAAACAGGAAAATAGAATCAGCTTCACCCAAATGCAATCCACCAAAATAGAAACAACACCATTTTACCTGAAACAACCTGATTTTACATAGGTGCCATATTTGCATGTAACTGAATATGATCTTGTCCAGATTTTGCACATTTAATGTTAACCGAGCCTTCCAGCTTTCATTGTGTAGGAAGGAACTTTAGACACAAAATGCTGGAGTAACTCAGCGGGACAGGCAGCACCTCTGGAGAGAAGGAATAGGTGATGTTTCAGGTCGAGACCCTTCTTCAGACCCTTCAGTCTGCAGAACGATCTCAACCTGAAAAGTCACCCATTCCTTCTCTCCAGAGATGCTGCCTGCCCGATTTACTACAGCACTCTGTGTCTAACTCCAGCTCTCACTGTTCACTTGAGACCGGACAGACAGCCAAATACACAAGACTAACACTTGGACTACATCATCACCTTCAAGAAGAAAAATCCGGGAGGAATAGCCAGAGGATAGAAAGGAATTCACTTTAGAAATCATATCTACCAGCTCGTGGGATGAGATTAAGTAATCTCCATGTGGCTGCTACACTGCAGTCATTATGTTCTGACGGCAGAGGGGATGATTGGCTTGAGTGGTTGTTAGGGCGCCAATCTTATCAAATAGCGTTATAGGGTGATACAGTATGGATACCGGCCCTTCGGCCCAACTCGCCTACACCGGCCAACAATGTCCCAGCTACACTAGTCCCACTTGCCTACGCTTAGTCCATATCCCTCCAAATCTGTTCTAGACATGTACCTGTTTAACTGTTAAAATCGAATGACAAATGACTCTGGTTATATGAAAACAGGAGCATTTTTCTGTCCACCGCAAACTCACTCTGATTTAGCACTAATTGCTAAACTTATACAGAGAGATACTAGTTGCCTGATATGGCAAACAAAAAAATAAAACTGCAAACTGGTGCTATTTTGAGGATCACTGCCCCATTGGGACCGAGGCACAATGACGGTGAGGATCATATGCTTTATTGAGCATCCAAATGGCCTGTACTTACTGAAAAACATGTTAGACACACTCAATAATTCATCAGCCTTTGTGGATTTTTAAAAATTTTACAACAATTGTGGCACAGTGAGCAGCACAGCGGTAGAGTTGCTGCCTTACAGCGCCAGAGACCCAGGTTTGATACTGACTATGGGCGCTGTCGGTACGGAGTTTGTACGTCACATTATATTGTATGTCTGTACGGAGGTGACCGTGTGGGTTTTCTCCGGGTGCTCCAGTTTCCTCCCACACTCCAAAATGGCGTACAGATTTGTATATGAATTGGCTTCTCTAAACTGTAAATTGTCCCTAGTGTGTAGGATAGCGCTGGTGTGCGGGGTGATCGCTGGCTGGCAAGGACGCGATGGGCCGAAGTACCCGTTTTCATGCTGGATCTCTAAAGTAAAGTTTAAACAGTGGATCTTTACAGTTGAATCATGTTGGCCAGTATACTTTCACCGACTCACCTTTCTTTTGTTGTGATATGTAATGTAAACAATAGCAATCAGAAAAGCAGCAGCAACCAAGTAAAAAAAGAAGTGGCTTTCATCTTCTTCAGGTGCGGCAATGTATATTGATTCATCAGGGAGCTCAGGAGTGTCCTCCAAGTCATCATTATCCATGTCATTCTCATCTATTTGAGGGTCTTCACCATACTCCATCCCTCCTGGATAATAGGATTGCAAATTATCCTGTCCAACAACCAAAAGTTGGCTATTTATCATTTCATCCACCTTGTCTGGAATGATATTTGAATCAATGGTTTCATCCTCATCGATATCGGTGGCAATCACCATTATTTCAGTGTCTGGTTCAGTGATATTACCTTTCACTGTTAATGTAACTAATTTAGGGGTACCTTGGTCATGATTTTGGCCAGTTTCTTTCTGTATTGTCACTACAGGATGCACGATCACGCTTCTTGTTGTAGTAGTACTTGGTGTGGTTGCAGATGTGGTGGTGGAGACAGTGGTGGTCTTATTTGTTGTAATTTCGATGGTTGCTTTTGTAATTTCAGCTCCAAGTTCAACAGTTTTTGTATTTAATGTCGGGGATATCACACCGATGAGAGTATTTACTGAATTATTTCCAGCAGTAACTGCTAATTTCTCTGTTTCCACGTCAGTAGTCACTGCAAAATAAATAGTCCAAAATTCGATCAGGCAAAGCCTATATCGTAACAAACATAAAGCAGATTTACATCTCCTCCCTTCCAACCCAAGCCTCCCCCTCCCCAGGTACTTTACGCTGCAATTGCAGGAGATGCAACAACTGGCCCTATACTTCCCCCCTCAACTCCGTCCAAGGACCACGACAGTCTTTTCAGGTGAGGCAGAGAATCACTTGTACCTCCTCCAACCTCATCTACTGTATCCACTGTTACAGGTGTGGACTCCTATCGGCTTGTCCAAGTGCAGGCTCGGCGATTGTTTTGCTGAACACTTCCGCTCAGTGATTTACCGGATGCTAAACACTAAACACTAACTCCTCCTCCCATTCCCTCACTGACCTTTCTGTCCTGGAGGAACAACATCTCATCATCTGGGCAGCTTAAACCCCAGCGGTATATTGATTTCTCTAACTTCAAGTAACCCTTGCCTTCCCTCTCTCTCTCTCTCTCTATCCTTGCCCCCCCCCTTCCCAGTTCTCCGACTAGTCTGACTGTTCTTGTTTACATTTTATCTGTTTGCTCTGTTACCATCTCCTAGTTAACAATGATCCATGCTACATTTTCCTTGATCGCTATCCCCTTTGACTCGTTTTCACACCTAACACTTCCTTATCTCTGTATCTCCCTCTCCCCAGACTCTGAAGAAGGGTCTCGACACAAATCACCACCCATTCCCTCTATCCAGAGATGCTGCCGGCCCTGCTAAGTTACTCCAGCATTTTGTGTCTATCTTTGATGAGATATATATTTCATCAGGATTGTCCAGAATTGTACTTAAAAGGAAATCTCATCTGATTGAATATTAAGAATATCCAAATGTGTTAGAAATCAAGAAAACATATTTGGCCACAAGTTATAGGTAGAGGAACAAAGTTCTGGGCGGCATGGTGGCACAGCAGTAGAGTTGTTGCCTTACAGCACCGGAGACCCGGCTTTGATCCTGATGACTTGGGTGCTTGCCTGCATGGAGTTTGCATGTTCTACCCGTGACCGGTGTGGATTTTGTCCGAGTTCTTCGGTTTCCTCCCACACTCCAAAGACGTACAGCTTTTTGTATCTATCTTTGGTTTAAACTAGCATCTGCAATTCCTTCCTCAAGCAGATTTACATACCTTCCAACACTTCAGATATCTACCCTCTAGTCGAAACAATGCTTGTTAGAGTGGATATGGAGAGAATGTTTCCACTAGTGGGACAGTCTAGGACTAGCGGTCACAGCCTCAGAATAAATGGACATTCCTTTAGGAGGGAGATGAGGAGGTTTCTTTTGCCAGAGGGTGGTTAATCTGTGGAATTCATTGCCACAGAAGGTTCTGGAGGGCAAGTCAATGGATATTTTTAAGGCAGAGATTGAAAGAATCTTTATTAGTACGGGTGTCAAGGGGTTATGGGGAGAAGGCAGTGAAAGGGATTGAGAGGGAGAGATAGATCAGCCATGACGGAATGGCGGAGTAGACGATAGGCCAAATGGCCTAATTCTACTCCTATCACTTATGAACATGAAAATAGTAAAAGAAACAGGGTATGCAGTAATAGTACATAATGGGCACATTTATCATTTTAGTACATTGTGAAATAACTTCCATTAGATTGCAGTTGTAATTAATGGATATAGGTTCACTAGCTTTTGAAGCATTACTCAATATACAAGCAAAAAATATGAGACAACAGACAAAACCAATCTCAGATTCAGCAATCCATTTGGCTAGTAATGAAATGGAAAAAATGACACAATAGTTGCATAGACAATACATTTGGATAGAGACATGTTTATGCAGAGAGTGGAGGGATATAGATCATGTGCGGGCAGATGATATTAGTTTATCTTGGCATCATGTGTGACACAGACATTGTGGGTCAAAGGGTCTGTTTTTCTGCTGTACTGTTCTATGTTCTAATAGCAGTATTTAAAATAGTTGTTTCCACTTAAAACTATTGTGTAGATTAACAATGATCTACCTTGAATATCTCAAATGCACTGGGTCCCTTTTTACTCAAGAAAAAAAATACACTTTAGCAATGAAACCAGTTTGATCCATTTTGCATGATGCAAGCACTTGGCTTATTTTGTAAATGATGTCATTTGATATTAATAAAGTAATATAAACAATTGGAATCAACTCCGTTCTCATAATGTTCCATTCAGGATCGCATAAGACGGTCAAGATCTTTTACTTGCATCACATCAATTTGTACAGTATAGCCTGTGTTCAGACCCAAGTAAACGAGGTTTCCTGGCATACTTCAGCATCATACAGGATTATTGTCCTGTGCAACATAAACTCTGGCACTAAACAGCTAGTCACACATAGCAAAGTATATTACACCAAAAATTGAATACACTCATTCATGCATTGCCTGGAGACCCTGGAAACAGACAACTTCCTTTATGGCTTTAATAAACACATCTCCAGTTATGCTTGTGCCAGACAGTGGGATATTCAAACCAGAGGCCTTCAAGAGGGACATTAATTCTGTCTAACCACAACTTTAGATCAGGGAGGCATCAGGCTGGCTAAAGCCTAAACTGCATTTGTAGAACTCTATCCTGATAAAGAATAGTAGCATACATGAATGTAGTAACCATTTAGCTTAACTCACCTAAAGGAGGAATCCTTGAAACGATTTAAAATCTGTTAGTATAATGTACTCTACCAACACTAGAATGTGTAATATGATCTAATACCCATTGATAACTCTTCATCTTAAACTGGTACATATTAACTGTACATATTAATAATAACTGTTCATATTAATAATTTTAAAAAGTGAACTTGTTCTTAACTAGACTGATGTTGTGCTGAATCATTGATCCACACATGATCAAATCTTATACCATTTTCCAAAAAGCAGAGCTTACCTTAAACTAACGTCAGGTCCCAATATGCTCACCTTTCATATCCTATACTTTTATTAACTTATATTGGCTCCACATCCCATCTTTAAATTTCACAGCCTTGTTTTCAAATCCCTGGTCAAATCTCACCCTGGCTCCAATCCTACAAGCTTTTGTAATATTTGCAAAGTGGATCTACAATCATTCATTACATCTACTCCAACAGCAACATTTCTTGCTCTAATTATGCTCTTCTTAATCTCCTCACAGTTCTGTCGGTTCTCTGACTCCCAGGACCATTAGACCTACTGGAATGATACAGTGTCGCCAGGATCCAACCAGCAAGGCCTACCGTGACTGTCAAGACCAGCAGCCTACGAACCCTCTTTTCCCAGCTGATATCAGGCAACAGAACCATTCTATCGCCAACTAGTGCGTGGTCCTGACCTACCATCTGACTCAATTGAGACCCTCGGACTATCTTGGACTTTACCTTATCTTGGACATTACTCCCTTTATCCTCCATCAGTGTACTGTGGATAGCTTGATAGTAATCATGTATTGTCTTTCCATTGACTGATAAAACGCAACAAAAAGCTTTTCACTGCATGTTGGCACACATGACAATGAACTAAACTAAACTTAACTCCTGCACAACAAATTACCTTTGGCAACTATGCGTTCAACTGCCAAGGCCCAGAACACAGGAACTATTCTTTCCCACCCCCATATACATTCATTTCCCTCTTCTTTTAAAGTGAACTTATACTTTGACCAAGCTACTGGTCATCTGCCCCAGCACCAGGTCAAGTGGCTTTGTGTAAGTCTTTGTTTGCTAACATTCCCTTTACTGCAAATGGTCTCATGTCAGGTCAAAACTTACAGTAAATGTGATATTAACAGCACCATTCACTCTCAGAAATTTACCATAGACTCCGGCCTTGTAAGATAATATTGCTTCAAATCTTTCCACCAATTCTACGCTCAAGCCTGTCCAAGTTGTTTTCTACATCTGAAAAGACTGATGAGACAAACATACCCCATTTAAAACATAGACACAAGGAACTGCAGATGCTGGTAAAAAGAAAAAGTGCTGTAGGAACTCAGGTCAGGCAGCATCTCTGGAGAACGGATAGGCGATGTTTCAGGTTAGGTACTTTCTTCAAACTGATTATGACGATGAGGGGCGGGGGCTGGAAAGGAGAAAGCTGGAAGAGAACACGGCACTGTGGTGCTGCTGCAGAAGTGCTATCTTACAGTACTTGCAGCTCCAGAGACCCGGGTTCGATCCCAACTACGGGTGCTATCTGTACAGAGTTTGTACATTCTCCCTGTGGGTTTTCTCCGAAATCTTCTGTTTCCTCTCACACTCCAAAGATGTACACGTTTGTAATTGGCTTGGTATAAATGTAAAATTGTCCCTAGTGTGTTAATGATCGTTGGTCGGCGCGGACAGGGTGGGCCGAAGGGCCTGTCTTCTCACTGTATCACTGAACCAAAAATTAAGAGGAGGAGCAGGACAAAGCCTGGGAAGTGATAGATGGATACAGGTGATTGAGATGGTTGAGCGAAGGCCAGAGAAGAAGTGTGAGATAAGGACAGATGATACACAAAGTGTGAAGCCAGATGAGGGAACATAGGTGGAAAGGGAGGAATTTGTTAGGTTAGATATCTAAAATTGGAAATTTAAAGTTCATATTGATGCGCTGTAAGCTACCCAAGCAGAACATGAGGTGCAGTTTCTCTGGTTTTCAAAGGTCTTCTGTCATCATCTCACATTTTGTCTTCTATCTATCGCATTTGACCAACTATCTGCCAATCAACACTACCCCACATAACACCCGTATCCATCCATCAGTTGCCTGACTCTGTCCTTACCCCTCTTTCCAGCTTTCTCCTTCCCACCACAATCAGTTTGAAGTAATGTCTCAACCGAAAACATTACCTATCTATGTTCTCCAGATATGCTGCCCAACCTGCTGTTACTCTAGCACATTGTGTCTTTTTCCCAGTGTAAAACATATACGACTGAAACTGAAGTCTTGAAGCCACTCTGCAAATTCTGCCACGTAGGGTCTACATCCGGACAAACCGGATTATTTAGATATTGGCTTTTTGCCAAAATGCATAATATTATCTTTCAAATAAAAATATGCAGTCAGAATGCCCAAAAATATTATATGTGAAATAGTTAACATAAATTATGGATCATTTCCTGAGACGCCAACTCAAATAATCTTTGCCGACTTTTATCCTGTTTGCGTGTTTCCTTTCACCCCCAACTGACAATCAACATTGTTTTCTCCCTGATGAACTTACCTACATTCACAGTAAATGCATTAATACTGTGTGTCAACTATTTTGTGTAATAATTATTTCTACATTGCAATATTTGGGTTAAGAGGTTTCCATTGTACTACTTTAGCTCTATTTATAAGAGGTGTCAATGCCAATATGGCAGCTTACAATATTTATATATAAAATAAAAGTTTTAGAAACCATAGACCATATAACCATATAACCATATAACAATTACAGCACGGAAACAGGCCCTCTCGGCCCTTCCAGTCCGTGCCGACCATTTGTTTTCCACTAGTCCCATCTACCTGCACTCAGACCATACCAGAGATGCCAACCCTAAATTTAGTTCACAGTAACATTCAACCCATTTGTCCGTAACAAATGGGGTTAAATGCATTTCTCTCCGTAACATACTCACTTGGGGTTGTTGCCGGCGGCTATGCGCCTGCGCACTGGTGCAGATCAGCGGGCTGCCGGCGGGCGGGTGCGGCACATGCGCACTTGGCAAGGTTGCCGGCGGGTCTGCGCCTGCGCACTGGGTGGGGGTGGGGGGGAGGCCCGGTGATGGGGCTGCCGCGAGCGGCCGGCTGGCGGCAAGAAAGTGCCGCTGATCGCGCGGACCGGCGCCGCACGGGCTCTGGGCCGGGCGTGGCTGTGAGCTGCCGGGCTGGCAAACCGGGGGCACATGGCGCCGGCGTTCACCACGGGAGGAACACCGGCGTGGCGGTGTTCCGTAACAGCATGTTTGGCTGCCGGAACACCGTAAAAAGGTTATTTCGCCGGGACAAAATACGGCGAATCCGGGACACTTGGCATCTCTGCCATACCCCTCCATTCCCTTCACGTCCATATACCTATCCACTTTAGTCTTAAATGTTAATATCGATCCTGCCTCCACCACTTCTGCTGGAAGCTCATTCCACACAGCCACCACCCTCTGAGTAAAGAAGTTCCCCCTCACGTTACCCCAAAACTTCTGTCCCTTAATTCTCATGTCATGCCCTCTTGTTTGAATCTTCCCTACCCTCAATGGGAAAAACGTATCCACGTCAACTCTGTCTATCCCTTTCATCATTTTAAAGACCTCAATCAAGTCCCCCCTTAACCTTCTGCGCTCCAAAGAATAAAGACCTAACTTGTTCAACCTTTCTCTGTAACATAGTTGCTGGAACCCTGGCAACATTCTAGTAAATCTCCTCTGTACTCTCTCTATTTTGTTGACATCCTTCCTATAACTAGGCGACCAGACAAGGATAGACACAAAAAGATGGAGTGACTCAACGGGACAGGCAGCATCTCTGGAGAGAAGGAACGTCACCCATGCCTTCTCTCCAGGGATGCCTGTCCCGCCGAGTTACTCCAGCTTTTTGTGTCTATCTTCGGTTTAAACCAGAATCTGCAGTTGCTTCCTACACCAGAAAGGGATACATTGGAAAAGAAATGTTACTACAGTACGAAGTCACCAGTGTAAAATAAGGCATTACGAAGAAAATGCTCCTATGAGAGGGAAATAAATGCTTGTTAAAATCCAGCCAGTGGCCTTAGTCAATGGGTCTCTCAACATACATTTGCTCCTATTTACTCTCCTCATAGCTAGACCAACTATAGAGTTCCTCTTGTCCTCGCCTCACATCCCATTCTGTAATATCTTGCATGAATTTCCAACACCACAAATTCCCCATCCCTATCAGATTTCCAAATGTACCATTCATTCGACAACTCCATGGCTGACCGTTTCAGCTCCATCAGTCACTCAACTTCATATGGCACTTCCTCATGCACTACCTATCCTTTTACTTTACCCGTTCCCTAAAAAGTTGTCCTGATGGTGAAGTATCAGTTCATTAACATTTCTTCCAATTAGGTATATGACATTACGTGACCAAGATAATCTAATCTACATTAGAAAAAAACAAACCAAGATTGGAGATATTCTGCCAAATGCTGGTCCATTCAGTCTGCACGTTACCCGTAGCTTCCAGAAGAGTGTCACTTTAATTCACCTTTCCACACCTTCTCTGACCTTCCTTTCCTCTTCTACATTGTTACAACAGTACGCAATTAAAATTGAGGGAGATACCTCCTTTTTGATATACTCGTATTCAGAATTCAACAATTTCTGAAGGCCATCCTCTCCTGAATTCAACAATTTCTGAAGGGCATCCTTTCCTGTCTATCACAGTGGGCCAGTTCCGATACAAGCATATCTAACTGCAAAATGAATTAAACTTTTCTCTCTCCAAAGATAGTATCTGATATGCTATTTCCAATATCCTTTTATCTCAAAAGGATATCCAGCAACTCCAATACTGTCATCATTTCAGTATGTTTTATTCAACACTGTACCACCCTCATTTGTCTTCCATTATTTACTCTGCTCCAGAAAGATCAGCTACGATTAACATACATTAATTTCCTTTTTATTGAGTGATACAGTGAGAAAACAGTCCCATATAACCATATAACAATTACAGCACGGAAACAGGCCCTCTCGGCCCTTCAGTCCCGTTGGCCCAACTTGCCCACACCGGCCAACATGTCCCAGCTGCACTAGTCCCACCTGCCCACGTTTGGTCCATATCCCTCCAAACCTGTCCTATCCATGTACCTGTCTACCTGTTTCTTAAACGATGGGATAGTCCCAGCCTCAACTACTTCTTCTGACAAATAGGAATGTTATTTCCATTAGCTGAAAACTGTTTAGATGCAGGTAGTATATGTGGACAATGGAAATATCTGTGTGAAAAGAAAATTAAAATTCTGATCTGGGTCCACAAATATTTGAATTTTTAACATGAGCTAAGAGTCAGCCAACCTCGTGTATGTGCTTGTAATAATTGAAGCAACAGTATTTTTTACTCGTTGCATGATATTCGAGACAAACTTGAAATTCGAAGCACTCGGGCACAGGAGGATATCAGCCCATTGAAGCCAAGCTAACTTTGCAAAGCATTCCAGTCAGACCCATTCTCATGTTGGATACACAAGTTGAATTGCTGCTTTTAATGCTTTATTCGAGAGGATATAATGATATATGTAACTGAGAAAAGCCGGATCAACAATGTTAAAGATGATGGAGAATATCAGCAGCGAGAAAAATACTGGATTCCATTTTTAGGCGGTCCCTTTGGATCAAGAACTACTCATTTCCACTCTGGGTTTGTGGTTTTCGTGGGGGCTAATGAGAACAATGTGGGAACACAAGATATTTCACAGATTGGTCGGATGTGCCATCAGGCAAGACAGGTGTGCTGTATGCAAGGTAGTGTGCTCATTCTGCCACATACACAGTGTGCACACTAATTCTGCAGGGGGCCCCAACAGATTATTATTGATGGATTATAATAATAGATTACAATAATATTATTATTGATTATTCTTATTATTATTTGATGGCAGAGCTCACTCGGTGAAGAGAACATTCCTCTTCAGAAGTTTGCCCTCCAGAAGCTTTACCAAATGCCTTGCTATTTCCAACCTGTTGTGTCTCATTCAGTGTAGTGATCTTAATGTCAAAACCGAGTTTCCAAGCAAAGAGGTGTTCGTGTTTGTCACTGAAGAGATTGTCCATGAAGAGCCTAACATCACTGGTAACAAAAAGTGTGTGTTGCCAATATGCGTTTACTTTGAAGCTGGGGGTGATCTTTGATGACACCAGCCGACAACATGGGCTTTACATAGCCAGATCTTGGCCAGCAGCAAGTGCGACAAGACAAATTGAGATCAGACCCTTCAGCGTGGATATTATTGGTCAACTGGGGCGTGCACACATCTAAGTGCCACGTGGCACATACACTGTTGAAAAGCATATCTGCACATGGGTTCAGGAACAGGAACCTTCACCGCCTAAACCCAGCTCAGGACAAATCTTCCGGATGCTCTGCAAAGTGATTACCCAATCACAGTTGGCAGACTATCAAGTTCACAGTGACCTGTGTGCTCATGTACATAAATCACCAAAAGTTAACATGCAGGTTCAGTGAGCAATTAAAAAGATAAATGGAACACTGGCTTTTATTGCATGAGAATTTAAACATGAGTGAAGACATTTTATTCCAATTAGATAAATTACTTGCAACACCACTTCTTATTTCAATGGTTGAAAGCAAGCAAGCTGGTAATAATCATCCTAGCTTACATTTTCCCAGACAATTGATTATCATTAACATGCAACAACAACTATACTTCTATACCTTTATTATTTACACAAAAGGTCATATTCATTCAGCACAGAAACAGGTCATTTCACCTAACTCGTCGATGCTGACCAAGAAATAAAGTCCTAGCCAGTACTCGAGTCCTGGCAATATTCTCATTAATATCTTTTGAACTCTTTCAATGATTCCTTTCCTATAACAGGATAACCAAAACTACACAAATGCAACCTCACCATTGTCTTGTACAATTGCAACATAATGTCCCAACTCCTCTACTCAATGCCACCATTCATCTGCAGGTCACTTTCAGGTAACTAGATGAGAGGAGGAAAGTTTTGAGAAGGTTTGCAAGACAAGGGCGATCATGGTAGTGCAGTGGTAGAGTTGCTGCCGTACACCAAATGCAGCGCCGGAGACCTGGATTCGATCCCGACTACGATTGCTCGTCTGTACGGAGTTTGAACGTTCTCCCCGTGACTTGCGTGGGTTTTCTCCGAGATCTTCGGTTTCCTCCCACACTCCAAAGACGTACAGGTTTGTAGGTTAATTGGCTTCGGTAAAATTCTAAATCATTCCTAGTGTTAGTGTGCAGGTCACCGTGGACTTGGTGGGCTCCAAGGGCTTGTTTCCATGCTGTGTCTCCAAAGTCTAAAATGCCATTATTCACACTCTTGTGTTTTACTACACATCCTACCCTGCAAGATAAAACTTCATAGTTCATCAGTTATCTGTCCATCTTTTGCCTATGGTGACATACCCACCCTGAGATGCTATTCTTGTTTGAGAAAAATACATCCCTAGAAGATAAACAACCGTTGCTATGGGAGGGGAGAAAGAGCTGAGCCTCTTTTAGTTGATAGAATTGGATGAACATCCCAAACCAAGTCAATAATTGTTGTCTACAAAAAGCACTGTAGCCTTGAGGTAGATCCCAATTTATTAGCTCCCAATGACATACAACATAATTCACACATCCGAAGAGTTACAGTGCAGATATATTAACACCACACACGTACTCATCTACTGAAACCCCAACACAAAAGCTCTCAAAGTTCGATTTCTACTCTTGGCCTCCTCAATTTCACAACGAGGACAAATGGATAAAGCCAGGGCTAAAATCACTTTGAAACAAGGAACTCATTCAAGACACAAATCTCTTAGTTTCAGCTACCCCCAATCAAACAGGAATCGATGAAAATTAGCACCGCGTGCCATAGTGGTAGATCAAATCCCCCTGTCTGTCCATATTAAACAATTTGACGCAGATATCTGGAGAAAAGGCCATAATCTGGTTTATTTAACCCCCAAACTCAAACTTCACAAATGCTGCTTCTGTCAGGATAATGACGTCTTTTAAATAAAACAAAAATACAATCAATCTATCTTAAGTTTAATAATGGTTTTTTTTAATATACACCTAATTAATAATAACCAGGATTGGGAAGAAAGAAAGCCTGGCTATTTTAAGTTTGTGTTTCTAATATAACGTGTACGAAGCTAACGATTTCAAACCTTAAAAGTGTCTAACAGTCGCAGTCCAGCCAAAACACAGTCCAAGTTCATCTCTGGGCCCCAGCCACGAAGATCCCCTCCCAACTACTCTCATCACATCCTCACCGATATCTCACCTTCGTACTCCTCGCTCTCTGCAACCACCCCTCCCCTACCAATCCTTCCTCACTGAACACCTGCCACTCAGCTTCTTACCCCCTACTCTTCTACCCACTACTCTTACCCTGCAAAACATCATCCCACCCTCACCCTCCTACCCACTGACAACCCATCCTTCTACCAATCACCCCTCTCTCCACCCACTGCATGCCCTACTTCTCACATGCCCTCCCACCATCTTACTGTCAACCACTTACCCTCTCTCCCACCCACCCACTTATTCTCAACCAGCCCTTTAATCTCACCCACCTACACCCCTTACTCTCACCCACCTACACCCACCCTCCATTCCTTACTCTCACCCACCTATACTTACACCATAACCCTCCTACCCACTTACCCTCAGCCTACACAGCTTACTCTTACCTACTACCCCAAGCCCCTTCCTTACTCTTATTATCTTACCCCCATACCCTCAACTTCCCCCATTACTTATCCTCTTATCCCACCTACCCTCACCACACCCCTTCGTCTCAACCACCTACCCTCATCATTACTTCCATCGACACACCCCTCCATCCTTCCTCCTCTCACCCACACCTCTACTCTACCTACCGTTCCTCCCCTCACCATCCCTTCCCACTTTTTCCCTCACTATCCCTCTCCCTATCACCACTTTCACCTCACTATCCCTCTCCCTATCACCACTTTCACCTCACTATCCCTCTCCCTCACCACTTTCCCCTCACTATCCCTCTCCTCACCACTTTCCCCTCACTCTCCTCTCCCTATCCTCACCACTTTCCCCTCACTATCCCTCTCCCTCTCCTCACCACTTTCCCCTCACTATCCCTCTCCCCCTCCTCACCACTTTCCCCTCACTCTCCCTCTCCACTTTCCCCTCACTATGCCCCTCCCTCTCCTCACCACTTTCCCCTCACTCTCCCCCTCCCTCACCACTTTCCCCTCACTATCCCTCTCCCTCTCCTCACCACTTTCCCTCACTCTCCCCCTCCCTCACCACTTTCCCCTCACTCTCCCCTCCCTCACCACTTTCCCCTCACTATCCCTCTCCCTCTCCTCACCACTCACCACTTCCCTCACTATCCTCTCTCCCTCACCACTTTGCCCTCACTATCCCTCTCCTCACCACTATCCCTCTCCCTCTCCTCTCCTCACCACTTTCCCCTCACTATCCCCCTCCCTCACCACTTTCCCCTCACTATCCCTCTCCCTCTCCTCTCCTCACCACTTTCCCTCACTCTCCCCTCACTATCCCTCTCCCTCTCCTCACCACTTTCACCTCACTATCCCTCTCCCCCCTCTCCTCACCACTTTCCCCTCACTATCCCTCTCCCTCTCCTCTCCTCACCACTTTCCCTCACTCTCCCTCACCACTCTCCCCTCACTATCCCTCTCCCTCTCCTCTCCTCACCACTTTCACCTCACTATCCCTCTCCCTCTCCTCACCACCTTCCCCTCACTATCCCTCCCTCACCACTTTCCCCTCACTCTCCCTCACCACTTTCCCCTCACTCTCCCTCTCCTCTCCTCACCACTTTCCCCTCACTATCCCTCTCCCTCTCCTCACCACTTTCCCTCACTATCCCTCTCCTCACCACTTTCCCCTCACTATCCCTCTCCCTCTCCTCTCCTCACCACTTTCCCTCACTCTCCCTCACCACTTTCCCCTCACTATCCCTCTCCCTCACCACTTTCCCCTCACTCTCCTCACCACTTTCCCCTCACTATCCCTCTCCCTCCCTCACCACTTTCCCCTCACCACACTACTTTATGTTCTCCTCCCCTCCATCACCACCAAAACACGGCCAGACGGGGACCATCGCTCCCATTTCTCTTACTCACCCGGGTAGTCATTGTCGTCGACGGGAGCGGCGGGAGGGGTAAGGACAGGGGTAAGGACAGGGGCGGCAGGGGCGGCAGGGGCGGCGGCGGCGGCGAGCGCGAGCAGGGCGAGGGAGCGCGCGATCCGCCACAGCCCGAGCCCGAGCCCGCTCCCGCTCCGTGTCTCTCTCCGTCCTGCCATCTTCTCACAAAGCGCCCGAGCCCGAGCCCGCCCCGCGTCTGGCGTCACCGCCCCCCGCCCCCGGGAGAGGGGAGCGACGTCCGCCCCACGTCCAACGTCACTGCCCGCCCCCTCCGCTGCCTGACGTCACCGCCCAGCCCAGCCACGCCCGGCGGGTGAAGGGACGGGGGGGGGGGGGAGGACGTCCGCCCCACGTCTTACGTCATTGCCCCTCCCCCCCCCACCACCACGGCGCCTGACGTCACCGCCCGGCGGGTGAAGGGACGGAGGAGGACGTCCGCCCCACGTATTACGTCATTGCCCTTCCCCACCACCACCACGGCGCCTGACGTCACCGCCCGGCGGGTGAAGGGACGGAGGAGGACGTCCGCCCCACGTCTTATGTCATTGCCCCCCCCACACCACGGCGCCTGACGTCACCGCCCGGACCACACACTCATCGGTGAGTGTGTCACAGAGTGACACGGTGTGGAAACAGGCCCTTCGGCCCAACTTGCCCACACCGGCCAACATGTCCCAGCCACACTAGTCCCAACTGCTTGCATTTGCTCCACATCCCTCCAAACCTGTCCTACCCATGTACCTGTCTAACTGTCTCTAACTGTCTTAACCGTTGGGGCAGTCCCAGCCTCAACTACCTCCTCTGGCAGCTTGTTCCATACACCCGCCACCCTTTGTGTGAAAAAGTTACCCCTCAGACTTTCCACTTCACCTTGAACCTGTGTCCTCTGGTCCTCGATTCCCCAACTCTAGTGTGCAGGGCAAGTGTTCCCAACCTGGGGTAAATTTCCCAACCAGGGGGTAAATCTGTTGATTCTGCAACTTTTTTTTTGTAAAATATTTTTATTAGAAGTAATTACATATCAAGAAGAAATAATATAAAATCAAAAAAAAAGAAAATATTATTCGTCACATACATTCTTAATATTTTTAAAATTTACAGTCAATCTTATTTATACTTCCATATTTTTTTTTAATTTTGTAACAGTAGGAAATAAAGATAGGTAATAAAAAGAAAGATAAATAAGAAAGAGATAAATAAAATGAGTGGAGTATTAAGCAAGATATTCTTCATTGGAGATATATTCATGATCTATTGTATATAATTCTTCATCTATTCCTTCATTCAGGCTTCAGTCAGGGCCTCGAACCGGACCACCTTAACCCTTTAAATATTCAATAAATGGAGACCATATTCCTCTGAATTGATCTAACCTGTCCATTAGGACAAGTCTTAATCGTTCCCGGTGAAGTGTCTCCGACATTTCTGTAATCCACATTTTGATTGTAGGGGATATGGGACCTTTCCAAAATCTTAGTATTATTTTTTTACCAATTATTAAACTATAACCAATAAAAATTATTTGTTGTGTTGTTAGTATCTGATCCGTTTCTAATATTCCCAATATAATTAATTTTGAGTCTGGAATTAAATTTGCATTAACTACAATTGAGATTATCTTAAAAATTTCTGTCCAAAAATTAGTAATGTTTGTGTTAACGAAGAAACTGCAGATGCTGGAGAATCGAGGGTTACACAAAATGCTGGAGAAACTCAGCGGGTGCAGCAGCATCTAAGGAGCGAAGGAGATAGGCGACGTTTCGGGTCGAGACCCTTCTTCAGACTGGTCAGGGATCGGGGAAACGAGAGATATAGACGGTGTTGTGGAGAGATAAAGAACAATGAATGAAAGATATGCAAAAAAGTATCGATGATAAAGGGAACAAGCCATTGTAAGCTGTTTGTGGTGTGAAAATGAGAAGCTAGTGCGACTGGGGTGGGGCAGGGAGATAGAGATAGAGGGAATGCCAGGGCCCGAGGGCTGAGGGAGAGGTGGGAAGGGGAGGAGACAGCAAGGGTTAACAGAATTGAGAAAATTCAATGTTCCACACCACAAACAGCTTACAATGGCCTGTTCCCCCCATCATCGACACTCCCCTGCATATCTTCCATTCATCGCTCCCCACATCACCGTCCACATCTCTCGCCTCCCCGATCCCCGACCAGTCCGAAGAAGGGTCTCGACCCGAAACGTCGCCCATCTCCCTCGCCCCCCAGATGCCGCTGCACCCGCTGAGCCGAAAATTAGTAATGTTTGTACATTTTGTAAATGAATGCGTTAGATTAGCTTCTAATTGTTGACATTTATCACATGTAGCGGAGACATTTGAGAAAATTCTGTTTAATTTGGATTTTGAGAAGTGTCATCTATGTATAACTTTAAATTGTATCAAGGAGTGTCTGGCATTTAATGAGCAATGGTGTATATGTTGTAAACTTTCATTCCATACTTCTACTACTAATTCCATACTTCTCTACTAATTACTTGACCTAATTCGTTTTCCCATGCTTGTCTATATTTATCCGTATTTGGTAAATCATTTTCCAGTAAGATATTATAAATATATGATATTAATTTTTCTGTATTCGGATGTTTATTTAGACATTCATCTAAAATTTCTGTCTTTCTATTCCTAAAATCTGGTGTATTTGATTTAACATAATCTCTAATTTGTAGATATCTAAAATATTCTTTGGAGTGTAATCCATAATTTTGTTGTAATTCCTGAAATGAGAGAAATAAAGTTTCCCTGTAGAGATCACCAATCTTATTTATTACATAGTTCTTCCATTTAAAAAAAACTTTATCCATCAATGAAGGTTTAAAAGTAATATTGTTTACAATTGGAAGAGCTAGTGGTGTATTCTGTAATTTTATTTTTATTTTTTAAATTGTTTCCAAATATGTATACCACTTTCTATTATTGGGTTTCCTCTATAAATTTTCTTATGTATTGTAGTGTCAGCAAATAGAATCGAGCTAATTTCGAAAGGTGAACAGTCTTCCTTTTCCATTTTTAACCAATTTGGTTATCTAGTTTTTCCAACCAGAAATCATATTTTTTATATTAACTGCCCAATAATAAAACATAAAATTAGCAATGCAATGAAGCAATGCAAAACCTCCATTCATTTTTGATTTACATAAATGCTTTTTAATTATTCTATGGTTCTTATAATCCCAAATAAAATTGGTAACTATAGAGCCCACTTTCTTAAAAAAATTTTTAGGAAGATATATCGGGATCATTTGAAACAAGTATAATAATTGTGGAAGAAAAATCATTTTTATCGCATTAATCTTACCTAGCATTGAAATAGGTAATGTTTTCCAATATTGGATATTCTTAAGTAGTTTATTCAATAAGGGTGGGAAATTAGATTTAAATAAAGAATCATATCTTTTTGTTACATAAATTCCAAGATATTTGATTTTTTCATTTGCAATCTTAAAAGGATATTGTTGTAACATATGTAAGTTATTTCCCATTATTGGCATAAGCACTTTTATTCCAATTAATTCTATATCCTGAAAACGATCCAAATTGAGTTATTAAATCTAATAAGTTAGAAATACTAATTTCCGGCTTTGTGATATAAAGTAATACATCATCTGCGTATAAAGAGATTTTATTTTCAATTTCTTTAGTTTCATACCCGTATATTTCACGATGCAATCTCACAGATTTTGCTAGTGGCTCTATTGCAAGTGCAAACAGTAGTGGATATAAAGGGCAACTTTGTCTGCAGCCTCAGAATAAGTTAAATTTAGTTGTTAACATTTGGTTTATTAATATTCTAGCTGTTGGCTTGGTATATAGTAATTTAATCCATGTTATAAACTTCTCCCCAACTGAAAAAATTCCATAACCGAAAATAAATAAGACCATTCAATCTGATCAAAAGCTTTCTCTGCATCCAGCGAAATAATTGATAAATCCTTATTAATGTTTTTTTTTCGAGTATATAATATTAAATAATCTTCTCAGGTTGTTTGAGGAGTATCGTTTTGGTATAAATCCTGTTTGATCTAAATGAATTAGTTTATTAATCACTGTGTTTAGTCTTTGTGCTAGTATTTTGGTTAATATTTTTTGATCAGTATTTAAAAGATATATAGCTCTATATGACCCTGGATCATCAAGATTTTATATCTAATTTAGGGGTTATAATAGATTCATTTAATGTTTCTGGTAATTTCTGTTGTGCATAAATGTGTTCATATAGTGTCTTCAAACGTGGAGCTATCATATCATAAAATATTTTATAAAATTCTGCTCCAATACCATCTGGTCCTGGAGTTTTACCATTTTTTTAATGATCTAATAGCTTCTTCAATTTCTTTAGTAGTTATTTCAATGTTTAATAATTCTCTATCTTCTAAATCCAGTCCTTTTAGATTACAATTTTTTAAGAATATTTCTACTCCTATCCGATTTTTTTTTTGTTTTAGCAGAGGATAAATGTTTATAATAGTGCAAAAATCTCTCGTTTATATCTTTAGTTTGTACTAGTAATTTCCCTTTATCTGATTTAATCCTATAGATTAATTTTTCTCCTTCCAATTTTCTTAATTGACGAGCCAATAATTTATGTGGTTTGTCACCAAATTCAAATTGTATTTGTTTAGTATATTGGTATAGTTTTACAACTTGGTCTGACTATTTTATTTAATTTAAATTTCAATGCAAAGATTTTTATTATGTTTTATCATGGTTGGATTAACAGCGTTCTCTGTATCTAACTGTTTAATCTCCCTTTCCAATGCCTGTTGTACCTTCCGATTGATTCTGCAACTTAAAATAATAATGCTAAAAACTATTTTTAAATTTCCCCTTTGTCAGTTGCTTTATTTTGGTTGAGGTGCAAACTCAAATTACTGAACAAAACAGGGTGGGGGGGTAAATTTACTTCCAAAAAGTTGCCATGGGGTAAACAGGACGAAAAAGATTGGGAACCCCCGGTGCAGGGAGTGGACGTGCACGTGGGATGACATGGAACAAGTGTGAACGAGTGATCGATGGTCGGCGTGGGCCGCAGAGCCCATGTCCATCCTGTATCTTTCTGTCCATTCCACCACTCTTGAACAGACCTTGCTGAAAATGTGTTCCAGATCTGCCACTCGAGCTGGTCATGGCCATGCACTGTTTTTTTTAAAAATCTGCACTTTCTCTGTAACTACCTTGAACTATTTTCTTTCTATTATTGCGCTATAAGTGGTACTCATGTATGGTATGATCTTCCTGTTTAAGAAAGAACTGCAGACGCTCGAAAAATCAAAGGTGGACAAAAATGCTGGAGAAACTCAGCGGGTGAGGCAGCATCTATGGAGCGAAGGAATAGGTGAAGTTTCGGGTCGAGACCCTTCTTCAGGATGATCTTCAGGATAACAAGTTCTCAGATCTTACTCAGGTGTAACAACTAACTCATTTAGAATTATCTGAAGTCTTCAGTTGTGTGAGATAATTTCTAAGGAATTACCATGAATAATTCTGAACAATGTAGGAAGTTAGGACAAAAATTATTCAGTTCTTTGAACCCCTGTTTACTTGTTAAAGTATTGTACGAGAAAAAGAGTCAAATATCATGCAATTGGCTATTGAGGTTTTTTCCTCTATCCAATTGGCCTGCGATGAACACTGCTGGTGTCAATTGGTGGGGAGAGTGGTAGGTGACTTTATATTTTTATCTCTGGTCTCCCCCCCCCCCCAAACATCTGACTGTAAACACCCCCCCCCCCCCTTTCCTGTGCCATGCCACATTTATTTTCTTTCCTTCCCCCTCCCCCCCCTCCTCACATTTACAATGAGCACGAAAAAGAGTTCTGACCTGAAATGTCACCTATCCATGATATCCAGAGATACTGTCTGCTGAGTTACTCCTACTGGGTTACTTTGTGTCTTCCTATGCTGTTTACAAACAGAAACCCTCAGATATTCAAGCTGAGCCAGTGAGGGACTGAGAAAATAAATGTTACAGGAAATGTAAGTGCTAAACCGGTATTTGTGTAAATATAGACTAAGCCTAAACAAGCTCAGTTCAATGTGATAATCGTTTCCAGATCACCTTGAACATTCCAACAGAGATTAACAAAGTAACAAATATAGGAACCTTGTTCTCAGAAGCATTCTAATGTTTCGTCAAAAATACCACTACAATCAGTATGGAGCTGGTATAAGCTCTTGAAAGAGAATTGGATTGACACTATTGGGGGAAGGATTAGCAGGTTGCCGTGAGAGAATGTGAGAATGGGTCTGACTGGAATGCATTGCAAAGTTAGCTTGGCTTCAATGGGTTGATATCCTGTGCCAGAGTGCTTCTAATTTCAAGTTTGTCTCGAAAGTCATGCAACGAGTAGAAAATAATCACTGCTGCTTCAATTATTACAAGCACATACTTGAGGTTGTCTGACTCTCAGCTCATTCAAAAAAATAAAATATTTATGGACCAAGATGATCAGAATTTTAATTTTCTTTTCACAGATATTTCCATCGTCCACATCTTCTACCTGCACCTAAAGAGTTTTCTGCTAATGGAAATAACTTATTTCTATTTGTCATTCTTGCTTATTTTTCACTGTATCCTAGCTGGATGAGTTGGTTGTGCCCTTCTCTACATCGATTAGAACAACTTGACAGATGTTCTAACGTGATGCCAATGCTAATGCCAGACCTACTTGCTTCCAACTCTGGCATGGACGTAAGCCAATACGGCCTGCAGCTTGTTCAACACAGAGGCCTCAGAGGCACTGAATTTCCAAGGCCTGACAAATGAGTCTGCTCCAAGTTAAAATGAGCACAAATAGTTTGGCCCAGTTCAAATGATTGGGACAAATTGGCCGACAGTCGAGAAATAAGTGGAGCTCTTTTTATGTTTAATGTAGTTAGTTTAAAATGTTTTTAAGTATGTAGTTAGTGTGTTCTCTGTCAACAGTTAGTACCTTTAAGAATGATAAGATTAATTTTAATTTTTGACAGAACATAAGTTTTCTTTGGAATGTTTGAGAGACAGCTGACAAGCCTGCGTGTATGGGTGGGTGACCCAAGTCCACGAGCACAACAGATTTAATGCCGAACTCCGCAGTGCCAACTGGACTCACAGTTTAGGGCTGTGACTGGGATTATGCTGGCACAAATAACATGGCCAACGTGCAGGCAGGCAGGCGGGCAGCAATTTTAGGACATCAGAAAAACAATATGCAAGAAAGGACACAATAACCATATAACCATATAACAATTACAGCACGGAAACAGGCCCTCTCGGCCCTTCCAGTCCGTGCCGACCATTTGTTTCCCCCTAGTCCCATCTACCTGCACTCAGACCATACCCCTCCATTCCCTTCCCGTCCATATACCTATCCACTTTACTTTTAAATGTTAAAATTGATCCTGCCTCCACCACTTCTGCTGGAAGCTCATTCCACACAGCCACCACCCTCTGAGTAAAGAGGTTCCCCCTCATGTTACCCCTAAACTTCTGTCCCTTAATTCTCATGTCATGCCCTATTGTTTGAATCTTCCCTACCCTCAATGGGAAAAGCTTATCCACGTCAACTCTGTCTATCCTTTTCATCATTTTAAAGATTTTAACCTTCTGCGCTCCGAAGAATAAAGACCTAACTTGTTCAACCCTTCTCTATAACATAGTTGCTGGAACCCAGGCAACATTCTAGTAAATCTCCTCTGTACTCTCTCTATTTTGTTGACATCCTTCCTGTAATTAGGCAACCAAAATTGTACACCATACTCCAGAATTGGTCTCACCAATGCCTTGTACAATTTTAACATTACTTCCCTATTCCTATATTCAATGCTCTGATTTATAAAGGCCAGCACACCAAAGGCTTTCTTTACCACCCTATCTACATGCAATTCCACCTTCAGGGAACTATGCACAGTTATTCCTAGATCTCTCTGTTCCACAGCATTCCTCAATTCCCTGTCATTTACCATGTATGTCCTATTTTGATTGGTCCTGCCAAGATGTAGCACTTCACACTTATCAGCATTAAAGTCCATCTGCCATCTGTCAGCCCACTTTTCCAAATGGCCCAAATCTCTCTGTAGACTTTGAAAATCTACTTCATTATCCACAACACCACCTATCTTAGTATCATCTGCATACTTACGTATCCAATTTTCCACCCCATCATCCAGATCATTGATGTACATGACAAACAACAGAGGACCCAACACAGATCCCTGAGGCACCCCACTGGTCACCGGCTTCCAACCTGACAAACAGCCATCCACCATTACTCTCTGACATCTCCCATTCAGCCACTGTTGAATCCATCTTGCTGCTCCGCCATTAACACCCAAAGATTGAACCTTCTTAACCAACCTTCCATGGGGAATCTTTGCAAAGGCCTTACTGAAATCCATATAGACAACATCCACTGCTTCACCCTCATCAATTTCCCTAGTAACCGCTTCAAAAAATTCAAGAAGGTTTGTCAAACATGACCTTCCAGGCACAAATCCATGTTGACTGTTCCTGATCAGACTCTGTTTATCCAGATGCTTATATATATTATCTCTAAGTATCCTTTCCATTAATTTGCCCACCATTGACGTCAAACTAACAGGTCCATAATTGCTAGGTTTATTCTTTGAACCCTTTTTAAACAATGGAACAACATGCGCAGTACGCCAATCCTCCGGCACTATTCCCGTTTCTAATGACATTTGAAATATTTCTGTCATTACTCCTGCTATTTCTACACTAACTTCCCTCAATGTCCTAGGGAATATCCTGTCAGGACCTGGAGACTTATCCACTTTTATATTTTTCAAAAGTGTCAGTACTTCCTCCTCTTTGAATCTCATAGTTTCCATAGCTACTCTACTTTTTTCCCTTACCTCACAGAGTTCAATATCTTCTCCTTGGTGAATACCAAAGAAAAGAAATTGTTCAATATCTCCCCCATCTCTTTTGGCTCTGCAGATAACTGTCCATTCTGGCTCTCTAATGGTCCAATTTTATCCCTCGTTATCCTTTTGCTATTAATATAGCTGTAGAAACCCTTTGGATTTACTTTCACCTTTCTTGCCACAGCAACCTCATATCTTCTTTTAGCCTTCCTAATTTCTTTCTTAAGATTCTTTTTACATTCTTTATACTCCTCCAACACCTCATTTACTCCATGCCTCCTATAATTATTGTAGATATCTCTCTTTCTTCAAAATAAGTGTCCAATTTCCCTTGAAAACCATGGCTCTTTCCAATTTTTACTATTTCCTTTCAACCTAACAGGGACATAAAGATTCTGTACTCTTACAATTTCCCCTTTAAATGTCCTCCATTTCTCTTCTACATCCTTCCCATAAAAAAGTGTCCCAATTCACTCCTTTTAAATCCTTACGCATTCCCTCAAAGTTAGCCTTTCTCCAATCAAAAATCTCCACCCTAGTCCAGTTCTGACTCTCTCCAAAATAATATTGAAACTAATGGTATTGTGATCACTGGTCCCGAAGTGCTCACCAACGCAGACCTCCGTCACCTGACCTACCTCATTTCCTAACAGGAGGTCCAGCACTGCCCCTTCTCTGGTCGATACCTCTATGTACTGCTGCAAAAAACTATCCTGCACACATTTTACAAACTCCAAACCATCCAGCCCATTTACAGAATGTGTTTCCCAGTCTATTTTTGGAAAATTGAAATCTCCCACAATCACTACCTTGTGCTTACTACAAATATCTGCTATCTCCTTGCATATTTGCTCTTCCAATTCTTGCTCCCCATTTGGCGGTCTATAATACACCCCTAAGTGTTGCTACACCGTTCCCACTTCTCAATTCCACCCAAATAGCCTCCCTAGACGAGCCCTCTAATCTATCCTGCCAAAGCACTGCTGTAATATCCTCTCTGACAAGCAATGCAACACCTCCACCTCTGGTCCCTCCAATTCTATCACACCTGAAGCGACGAAATCCTGGAATATTTAGTTTCAATCACAGCCCTCCTGCAACCATGTTTCACTGATTGCCACAACATCATATTTCCAGGTATCAATCCAGGCTCTAAGTTCATCCACCTTTCTTACAATGCTCCTAGCATTAAAATATACACATTTTAGAAACCCACCATCCCTTATTCTCTGTCTATTATCTTTTTCCTCTTTCTCGCCTACATTTTGGGTTCAAGTGCTTCCCTTCTCTGCCTCTTGCCCCACACCCTGTCCCCTAGCCCCCTCAACCCGAGTCCCTCCCCCCAGCCTTTCTAGTAACAGCAACAAATCCTTGCAGGAGGAAATCCCTGTTGGGGCAGGCCCTGCACTTGAATTCAATATGCTCAATTCAATTGTTTTCCAAATTTGTTAAGAGAGCAGAAATTATGCAAATGGGAGCACGGAATTAAGAAACAGAAGGTAGACACAAAGTGCTGGAGTAATTCAGCGGGTCAGGCAGCATCTCTGGATGTCATTACAGGTCAGGACCCTCCTTCTGACCTGACCCGCTGAGATAGACACAAAGTGCTGGACTATCTTCCGCTTAAACCAGTATTTGCAGTTCTTTGTTTTTACACTAAAAGAAACAGACAGGCTGGGGGGGGGGGGAAGAATTGTGAGAAATTGATTCAATTCGAGGAAACGCAAGGTAATTCAATCTGAACCTTTGAAAGAAAACTGAATAGCAAGGATAGTAATTGTGGATGAACAGATGGACTGTTTTCCCACTTGCCCCAATAACAAATGCCGGTTCTAGGTGCAAGGCACTTGTTGAAGCAACCTAAGCTTTTCTCTGTATTTCTTTGTATATTATACACATTTATTTAACTTGAGTTGCAGTTTCAAGTCAACAAACTATTTTCAAATGTGTATGCTCAAATAATCATTAAAACGTTTGCAAAGTAAAGAATAAAATTTAAAAAACACATGCCGGTGAGTGGATAGAAAGAATAAGTTGGAAATGTCACCTTGAGGGTGACACTGGCAGAATTACAGTGAAAACAAAAACTGAGAAAACAGGAAATGGGGTAGAGGATGTAACCAGGATAATGGACATGGGAGAACCAGTGGATGTAGTGTACCTGGACTTTCAGAAAGCATTTGATAAGGTCCTACATAGATTAGTGGGCAAAATTAGAGCACATGGTATTAACGGGTCCCTTTCAGAATGACAGGCAGTGACTAGTGGGGTGCCGCAAGGCTCGATGCTGGGAGCGCGGCTATTTACAATATATATTAATGATTTGGATGAAGGGATTAAAAGTAACATTGGCAAATTTGCAGATGACACAAAGCTGGGTGGCAGTGTGAACTGTGAGGAGGATGCTATGAGGATGCAGGGCGACTTGGACAGGTTGGGTGAGTGAGCAGATGCAGTTTACACTGTGAGGTTAAATGTGAGGTTATCCACTTTGGTAGCAGAAACAGGAAGGCAGATTATTATCTAAATGGCGTCAAGTTGGGAAAAGGAGTACAACGGGATCTGGGGGTCCTTGTTCATCAGTCTATGAAAGTAAGCATGCCGGTACAGCAGGCAGTGAAGAAAGCGAATGGCCTTCATAACAAGAGGAGTTGAGTATAGGAGCCAGAAAGGTCCCCCTGCAGTTGTACAGGGCCCTAGTGAGACCACACCTGGAATATTGTGTGCAGTTTTGGTCCCCTAATTTGAGAAAAGACATTCTTGCTATTGAGGGAGTGCAGCATAGGTTCACGAGGATGGCGGGACTATTACATGTTGATAGAATGGAGCAGCTGGGCTTCTATACTCTGGAATATAGGATGAGAGGGGATCTTATTGAAACATAAGATTATTAAGGGTTTGGACAGGCTAGAGGCAGGAAACATGTTCCCAATGTTTGGGGAGTCCAGAACCAGGGGCTATTGTTTAAGAATAAGTGGTAAGCCATTTAGAACGGAGATGAGGAAAAACATTTTCACACAGTTGTGAGTGTGTGGATTTCTCTGCCTCAGAGGGCGGTGGAGGCTGGTTCTCTGGATACTTTCGAGAGTTAGATAGAGCTCTGAGGGATAGCGGAGTTAAAGGATATGGAGAGAAGGCAGGAATGGGGTACTGATTGTGGATGATCAGCCGTGATCACATTGAATGGCCTGTCCTATTGTCTATTTCTGTCCAATCATGTGAGTTTATCGCGCCACATAATTATTTGCAGAACCTGTTTACTAATTGGTCGCAAATCATGCAGAGACGGGTCATTGTGCTCCTCAGAGCTCTTCAAACTCTTGCTTGTTAAATAATGCTTTCACCTATCAAAATGGGACAAAGCCATATTTTCTCAGCTGAATATTCATTTGCCACACCTTTGCCCACTCACCTAACCCGTTGTATCCCTTTGCAGCCTCCTTAGTAGCAAAGAAAATAGATCTCCGGTACAGTAGCTTAGTAGTTTTGCTTATTGTCATGTGTACCAAGGTAGTCTCGACCCAAAATATCACCTATCCCTTTTCTCCAGAGATACTGCCTGACCTGCGCGGCCTAACATGGTCGCTTGAGCAGTATGGCCTCGGGTGGCCGGTCCCACTTCGATCGCCGGAGCCGTATGGAGTTGTGCGGTGCTGGTCCTGACATCGCGCGGGGCTCCGAAAAACTGACTGTTCAAAATCCCGCGCGGCGACAGCCGACAGGCGCATTGAGGCCGTACACAACGTCTCGACGTCGTACGCAGCATTGCGCGATGACATCACCGCCCGGCGTGCCGTTGCGTGATGACGTCCAAATTCAGTCAGCCCGCCTTCTGCCCAGCTGATTGGTGAGTATGTCGGGACTAGCTCTATACAGCTCCACAGTTGGAAGTGGGACCGGCCCCGCGAGGCCGTACGCCTCAAGCCACCACGTTTGGTCGCGCTCGCCGCATGCAGTCGCATGCTGGTGGTACAGGCCCTTTACACTGACTTTTTGTACTTATCTTTGGTTTAAACCAGCATCTGTAGTCCTTCAATAGACACAAAATGCTGGAGTAACTCAGTGGGGCAGGCAGCATCTCTGGAGAGAAGGAAAGAGTGACGTTTCAGGACAAGACCCTTCTTCAGTCCCTTATTAGGGTGGAAGATTGCAACCTTCACGTGTTCCGCCCTGTTTCGACGAATGCAATCAACCTGGCATGCACAATCAAATAGAACAAGTTGTCCTACAACTTTAGGCTGCACACATCATATGCAAGAAGTAGTCCTTTACTACACAGTGAAAAGCTTTCCTTATATTACTTCCACAAACACTTGGACTACTTATGTTTGTGCCATCAGCAACTGTACCTTTTAATATTCATGATACTTATATAAATTGAACTCCCCAGCAGCAGTCCCTGTGACATATTAAGTGTTACATCTTGTCAACTGGAAGATATCGTTGCATGTCTATTGTTTTGTGTCAGCTCCCCAATTTTCCTCTGCTGCCACGTCTACGACGTATGCTCAGCCACCCCCCTCCCCCCACCTATGATATGCCACTTTACAAATATATCTATTTGTTCCCCTTTATCCTCGTCTATCTTTGGTATGAACCACCAGCTCCAGTTTAGAGTTTCCACATTTTGGCTTACCCCACTGCAAAATCTCACGGTATGCCTACTTTGAAGAAGCTCTTCTCCTCTCTCCGGCAGGAGTTCTGCAAGACCTCTCCCACTGCTCCCGCTCCTCCGTGATTCCTACTGCCTTCCGTCCTAGTCTGAATATGTGCGCCGAGCCAAAACATCACCAATCCTTTCTCTCCAGAGATGCTGCCTGACATGCTGAGTCAATCTAGCACTTTATCTCTCTCTTTGGTATAAGCCAGCATCAATAGTTGTCTAAAAATATTTCAGTGCTGTCGATTGGTGAACCAAAAGACGTTGGCCAAGAACACGAGGACTTGTCCCAATTTTCTTTTTGCTCATAATGCCATGGATTTTTTCTTATCCCATTGTCAACGCAGATGGACACTCAATTTAATTTTTAATTAAAAAAAATATTGCACATTCAGCAGTGGAGTACTCCTTCAGTAAACACTCCAATGCCTTTGTGTTTTTTTTGTTCTCAAGTCTCTGATTCAAGACTAGAACCAATCTTTTTAACTGAGGCCAGCGCTCTACCAACTGAGCTACAATTGAAAACCAAGGACTATGAGGGGGAGACACTAGGCAATGCAGTGCAGAGGGGCACATTCAATCTCTGTGGCAAACCACGCTGTGGCATTTGACATGAGGTTTATTGGAAGTTTTGTTTAGAGATACAGCGCAGAAATAGGCCCTTCAGCCCACACCAGAACAGCGATCCTACACTAACACCTACACACATTAGAGATAATTTTACCCAGGCCAATTAAGAGAGGAAAGCGGAGGTCCCGGAGAAAACCTCGCAGGTCACGGGCTGACATGCAAACTCCGTGCAGACAGCACTCGTGGTCGGGATCGAACCCAGGCAGCAACTCTACCGCTACGCCACCGTGGTATTCAAACCGGACACAAATGTTGCTGCACAAATATAACATGAAGTAGAAGAAATGAGTAAATAGACCAGTACAATATTCGAGCTGTCATCCGGCAACAGGTTCTAAAACATCAGACAGGTTTCTAAATGAATAAGAAATATTTTCTTCGACACACCTTCACATTGAATAAAGTATAACATTTCGCAGCATTTGGTAATCTACTGAATTCCATGTTCCTTCAGACTGAAGGGTCCTTCTGAAAGGTTGTCTGTCTAATTCCCTCCACGCATGCTTGGCCTGCTGTTCTCCCAGTAGTTTTTTTTTTAAAACTCCATCCATGCCTAAATCAAATACCTGTCCAGCCACTACTTAAATGTTGTCATAAGTTTATAACTAATAGGAGCAGAATTATACCATTCGGCCCATCAAGTCCACTCAATTGTTGCTGATTTATCTCTCCCTCTTGACCCCATTAGCAAGAATTAGTTGTCTTATCTGGGACACATGACAATAAACTGTCTTGACTTGACTCTACGGCCTTCTCCCCATAACCCATGACACCCACAATAATCAAACTATCTCTGCCTTAACGGTATCAACTGACTGGCCTCCCCAGCCACCTGTAGCAAATAATTCCAAATTCACCCCACTAGGACTAAATAAATCCCTAATCTCCTTCCTAAAGGAACATCCTTTAATTCTGAGGCTATGACCTCTAGTCCTAGACTCTAGCACTAATGGAAACATATTTGCCATATCCACTCTATCCAAGAATGTGTATGCCAAAGATAGGCCCAAAAACTGGAGTAGCTCAGAAGGTCATGCAGCATCTCTGGAGTGAAGGAATGCGTGACCTTTCAGGTCGAGACCCTTCTTCACCCCCCCCCCCCCCCTCCATTCAAGATTCCAACTAGTCTTGGAATAATTACCCCCTTGGAACCCCTTGGAATAATTACCCCCTTGGAACGCCTCAAACCTTCTCCCTCTTGTTATGACCTCTAGTTTTAGACACCATTGCCATAGGTCCTATCTATGGGTCCTTGCCATGGGTCCTATCTATGCCTCAAATGTATATACTTTCATAATGTCAACTTTCAGCCTTCTATCCAGGTAAATCAATGTTTTCCATGAAGAGAATTAGATATTCACTCTCCCCTTATAACACAAGCCCTCCAAATCAAATTATCTGAGCAAATTCTTCAGATTACAGTCAAGTTTATTGCCTAACTGAACAAACAAGTGGCTTCACAAGGGAGAAAAATAATATTTTGGTGAAGAAAACAATTTGCACACAAAAGAAGATTTATTGTGTTTTCAATATGTTAGCAGTTGTGCATCAGAAATTGTAACAAAGATAATACTCCCATAGCAACCTTTAGTTCTCTTTTGCCATAGAATGGAAAACCTTCTATGAAGTACGCAGTGCATAAAAGTCGATAATTCCGCTACATTTTACAGAAGATTAGTGTTGAGTTAAAATGTTATATGACTAAAATAGCAGAAATGAATGGAAACAACTGATAGTGACCAAGCGGCCATTTTATATGTGCCCCATATTCTGGCAGTACTGTAAACTAGAACCACAGATCTCATAGAAAATAAAAATCGTAGAACTCATAGAAAGTAAACATCTGTGTACTCTACTGTAATATCTACTTTCACTACTCAATCTCTGCTGGAAAATTGACATGAAGTAGACCAAAACAGGTCAGCACCGGGAAATTTAAATCAAAGCTTGCACTTACATGTTGATCAAATCTGGTTTCGACACATGGTACTGAGTGGCAGTTGCACCCCCAGTTATTAAATAAACCTTCAATAATAATTAACAGATTTCAGGGGAAGTACAGAAACACAGACTGTTCCATAGCTCAAGTTACGACTTAAGACTAACAAAGCAAGAGAAAAATCAAATTGTTAGTATGCTCTCTAAAATGACATCGTCAATGGCATTTTTTTTGCCCTCTTGAATTTTTGGGTTTAAAAATGAGTGAAACAAGCCACAAGCATTTTTGGAGAAAAATACAAAGGAAGCAAAAACTCATCTTCACGTATTAAATGTGCAATTGATCAGCCGCACATCCCCTTCATCCAAAATATGGTTCCGATTACCTCAAGAGTGTCACATTTCAGGAGTAAAAATGTGATTCCCCAGACCAAAAACACACAGTAGATTTTGTATATGCAACAAAGGACTAATTTCTAACCTAATAGGCTTGACAAGAGAGTTTTGGAATTCATGGGTGGTCGCAATTGCAACAAAAACTGATGAATATGAATATGGTCAATGAAGTGAATATGTTTTTTTTTAAAACAGAGAAGGGCCATATGCTGTGAATCTCACTGCTCATTTATGGCAAAGAAAAGTATAGGATTATTTTAATGTAATTTAGGTTTAAGGATTTATGTTAGAATTTGAGAAATGAAAAGTTCCATAATTCTCTTCCAGATAAGTTACTGAGTGCAAATGTTAAAAGGAATAAACGTACTTCAAAATCTCTTTAAACTTTCTAAAGTGACATCAATTCTCATTTTGAAATACATTTATAACCGCATTATTTTCAACAACTTTCGGGTAACAATAAAGTTTGTAATTAAAAACAGTAAATGAAAAAACTTAACGATCAGTCAGCATTTTAATGGGTTCTTATGCAGGGTTGTGGCTCAAATGTTAGCCATCAAGTCTCTCTTGTTAATGATGGTACCTGAAGAGTATTTAAGCATTTCCTATCGTAAATTGGATTTTCTACAACTGCATATCGTTGCATATAAACATTATTTAAAATTCTTTAGTTTCTGAGTGGGCAGGAGATGAGTGATCTTGCACTGTAGATCCCAAAACTGCAATAATCGATTAATCCACATAAAACCGGAACTATAAGAGTTTAATGATTAACAAATGTTTAAATTAACAAACACCCGACTGGAACTGTCTCCACTTACCAGAAAATAATGTTTCATGGCACGTCATTTGTACTGAAGCACCTCCAAGTGCCCAAAAAATAGATACAACTAAGATGAATTTTCATTTACCACTTGGCTGCACACCAGAGCTTGAAAATGACTGCTTGAAAAGTTGCAAGAATGTCGTTGTCCTATCTGGGACACATGACAATAAACTCTCTTGATTCTTGACGAAGGTCATTTTTAACCAATCGAAAATAGAAAGTTTTAACAATAAAAAAACCTTCAAGGTCTCCAAATTATATATTATAATTGAAACAATGCATTAGTTCAGAGGGTTTCCAAATAAAGCCATGTATTATTTTATAATAATTTTAAGTTTCATTTTTGCAAACAACGCTTTAAAAAAAGCTAATTTATAACAGAATGCTGGTTGTCCATTGGAAAGAAAACTCTTGGAATCATAATTGATCGTTTAAAAAGATTTTGCGTTTTAAAATAGTTTGGGAAAATCACACACCACTTTGGCACATGTAATACATTCCTCTACTCGGGTGTAATAAAATTAAAAGTTAGTGCATACTTAAGCAGATGGTTAGGCCATAGATGAAACCTAGAGGCAAATTAAAAATTGTTCATCTTGGGAGAGCAGGACAGAGTGGTGTCAATATATTAAAATGACAACATATGCTGCATTATGATGGACAAAATTAATTTTCAAAAATACCATTTCCATAACCTGCTTCAATAAAATGCAATGCAGTTATTTGTTTGTGAATTGATTTTTGATGAAATTCATTAACCTGAGAAGTTAACTAATTCTCTCTCCACAAATGTTGCCAGTTGAAATTTTCCAGCATTTTGCTTTTATTTGTGAATGAATTCATTAGTGGTATTTTAAACTCTATTTTCATATTTGATTAATTCTTTTCACATGTTACACAATGCAAATATTTAAACTCAAATAAAAACAGCTGACTTCAGATGAGGAAAATGTTCTTTGTGACTTTGTTTTTTGAAAAAACAATATTTATCCCAAAAAGATGCAAGTGCCAACATTACCCCAGTTCAACACTTTGGTAATTCAGTTTGATACAGCTGATTCTTCATATAGAAACTATCTTGAGGCAAATATATATTAAAAAAAAGACCGGAGACCGACCCAAACGTGGCAACAAGCCCTGGATTTGTCATTGTAGAAGTTGTGTTAGTCTTAACTAGTTGCATAGACCTTGTAATCAGATGAAAGTGCTTCCCACCACTGAGGACTAACAGAACAATCAGGACTGCCCCAGAAAAGAAACTGACTTACACAGAAATAAAGGTATCTATCGATCATCAAAAAATACCACAAAGTTCCTTGCCAATGTTCTTTTCCTGTTCCATATTCTTCCAAAGGAGTGCGAAGATACACTCACCTGACATTAGTAAAACTCTAGCCATGGATATTTACAGTGGACTCCAAAGAAGCAGACCTCAATAACGTTAGGCCCACGTTATTTAAATAATGTAGTATTCTAAAGGCATGTGCAAGGAACATTAGTATGACTGACATCTGCATATGTGCCCTTCAATTTCTTATGGTTTAAATGATAACTTTTAGAGTTTTTGGTAGCCTTCAATAATTGCACGCACACAAGGTATGTGTTTAAATTCATGGCTGGTAAACAAAGTATTTTCCTTAATGATATTCCAGAATTTGGAAGACAATACTTATTTTAAATAGAGAACAGCACAACAGGGAAATCTTTAAAAAGATGGCACATTAAATTTCTTTTGTGTGTATTTTTTTTACTTTCTATTAAGCCCAACCATCACAAATACCAGCTGTAAACATACAAATCCCTCCACATGGCTGTGTTGCATCAACCTTTTCAGAAGGCGCAGGGATAAGGGACCACAATTTCAACCAACAATAATAAGTGTGTTGTTTTTACGCCACATACAACCAGTCTTCACCGTGAAGGAAATATAGACATGTGTAGGTGAATTGCAAATGTCTACGGGATACAATAAATAGTCATAATGACATGTTTTGAAAATGCATTCTGTTCTTCTGAGGACAGTCCCCAAACAGGACGGTTTGATTTTACAACACTGCTTGGATACATGGCTCAACAGAGAAAAAAAAAACACCAGGATCTTCAGATAGCTACAGTGGAAAATATTTGGGAATTTACTGATTGTAGGTTTGTTCCATTTCCAGGTTTATGCTTCAAACTCAAATCCAAGGCCAAGTTTATGACCACCACCATTAATATTCTTGCCATCCAGCAGCGCTGACAGGCTTACTTTAATACCTAAGGAAAAAGATGATCAGTCACATAATACTGAATCATATGCCTCACATTAAAAAAATGTGGTTACTACATGTTCATCTATACAAGTACATTCATAAATCTAATAGTACAAGTCAGAACTTGGTTAGTGCCAGCTTGGCATTCTGGTGTCAGTGAATTTGTTAACAGTTGGATACACCTCAGTATGGTTGCATTCTTATAGCATTAAGTAATATCTCATGTTCTCAATTCATGTACGAGTATAGAGCGTGCAACCAACCGCCTTGGAGACTGGATAAAGGGGATGTGATGCATAGTCAAATTATTTGCTGTGTTTAGACGTGAGATACAACATGGAAACAAGCCCTTCAGCCCAGAGTCCAGGCCGACCAGCGATTATTGCAAACACTTTACAGAAGCCAATTAACCTACAAATGTGTACGTCTTTGGAATGTGCAAGGAAACCGGATCACCCGGAGTAAACGCACAAATTCTGTGCAGACAGCACCCGTGGTCAGGATAGAACCCGGGTCTCTGGCACTGCAAGGCAGCAACTCTACGGCTGCACCCCCTGTGTCATTCAAATTGTATTTGATCGATACAGAATTTTATAATTTTGAGGAGAATGCCTGAATAATAAAACAAAACCCAGTTGGTGACTCAAAGATTGTGGGAAGCATGTCAAACAAGCTGAAGGAAATGGTAGAGGTCAGTAGAGTTACAAGGAGACACAAACTGCAGAAACTGGTTTACCAAAAAAAAAAGGGCTGGAGTAACTCAGTAGGTTAAGGTCAAAAAGGAATAGGAGTAGAATTAGGCCTTTAGGGCCTCCAAGTCTACTCCGCCATTCAATCATGGCTGATCTCTCCCTCCTAACGCCATTCTCCCCACAACCTCCGACACCCATACTAATCAAGGATCTATCTACCTCTGCCTTAAAAATATCCACTGATGGCTTCCAAAGCCTACTGTGGCGAAGAATTTCACAGATTCACCACCCTCCGTCTAAATAAATTTGTTCTCACCTCCTTCTTAAAAGAACATCCTTTAATTCTGAGGCTATGACCTCTAGTCCTAGACTCTCCCACTCATGGAAACATCCGGAGCCAGCACATACTTCCTCCGATATGGTGCCTGAAATTGCTCAGAATATCCCAAATGCGGCCTTACCAGCGCCTCAACATTACATCCCTGGTTTTGTATACATGTTCTCTTGAAATATATGTTAGCAGATTAACTTTTTAGGAATCTTGCACCAGCACTCCGAAGTCCCTTTGCACGTCCGATTTCTGTATTCTCACCAAATTTAGAAAATAGTCTACGCCTTTATTCATACTACCAAAATGCATGATTCCACACTTTGCTACGTAATATTCCATCTGCCACTTCTCTGTCCACTCTCCCAACCTATCCAAGTTCTTCTGCAGTGTCCCTGCTTTCTCTACACCACTTGCCCCCCCCCCCCAAATTTTTGTGTCACCCGCAAACTGTGCCACAAATCCCCTCGTCCAAATTATTAATATACAACGCGAGTAGTGGCCCCAACGCCTACCCTTGCGCAACTCCACGTCACAGACAGCCAATCAGAAAGAGCCCCCTTTATTGCCACTCTTTGTCTTCTGCCAAACAGCCAACCTGATATCCATGCCAGTGTCTGCCCTTTGATGCTGTGGGCTCTCATCTTCCTAAGCAGCAGGTTAGGAAGCATCTCTGTCGGATTCTTCTTCAGACTGATTGTAGTGGAGAGGAAGTTGGAAAAGTGGTGGGGACAGGACAAAGATTGGCAAGTGATAAGTGGATGGAAGCGAGGATGGTTTGATTAGCAGATGGCTGGACAAAGGCTAAAGATGCAATTACAGCATTTAAAAGGTATTGGAACAAGTATGCGGGTAGAAAAGGTTTAAAGGACTATGGACCAAATGGAGATAAAGTAAGTATGTACGTTTATTGGACAAGTATTCCCATACAAGGAATTTGCCTTGGTGCTCCGCCCACAAGTAACAACATGACATAGTGACAGTTACGAATGAACTCAGAAAACACTAAACATCAATAATAATAAAACATTGATGATAAAACACCATTGATCAAGCATGTGAACCAACAAAATACCAGATCAAAGGGAGGCTATAGATTTTTGGCTGTTGAGTAGAGCAACTATTTGAGGATAAAAACAGTTTTTATGTCTGGCTGTGTCAGCTTTGACAATCCGGAGTCGCCTTTCAGAGGGAAGTGATTCAAAGAGTTTGTGGCCAGGGTGAGAGGGGTCAGAGATTGTCTTGCCCGCTCACTTCCTGGCCCTTGCAGTATACAGTTCATCAATGGAGGGAAGGTTGCAGCCAAAGTCAAATGTGGGTCCCTTGAAGGCAGAAATTATTATGGGCAACAAAGAAATGGCAGAAGAGTTGAATAGGCACTCCGGATCTGTCTTCACTAAGGAAGACACAAACAATCTCCCAGATGCACTGGAGGACTGAGGATCTAAGGGGGTAGATGAACTGAAATACATTTTCATTAGGCGAGAAATAGTATTAGGTAGGCTAATGGGACTGAAGGATGATAAATCCCTTGGGCCTGATGGTCTGCATCCCAGGGTCCTCAGGGAGGTGGCTCTAGAAATAGTGGACGCATTGGCGATCATTTTCCAATGTTCAATAGATTCAGGATCAGTTCCTGTGGATTGGAAGACAGCTAATGTTATCCCGCTTTTCAAGAAAGGAGCGAGAGAGAAAACGGGGAATTACAGACCAGTTAGCCTGACTTTGGTGGTGGGAAAGATGCTGGAGACAATTATTAAAGAGGTAATAATGGGGCATTTGGATAGCAGTAAAAGGATTAGTCCAAGTCAACATGGATTTATGAAAGGGAAATCATGCTTGACTAATCTTCTGGAATTTTTTGAGGATGTGAAATGAAGTAAAATGGATGATGGGGTGCCAGTGGATGTAGTGTATCTACTTTCAGAAAGCCTTTGATAAGGTCCCGCACAGGAGACTGGTGACTAAAATTAGAGCACATGGTATTGGGGTAAGGTGTTGACATGGATAGAAAATTGGTTGGCAGACCAGTAGCAAAGAGTAGGAGTGAACGGGTCCTTTTCAGAATGGCAGGCAGTGGCAAGTGGAATGCCGCAAGGCTCGGTGTTGGGGCCACAACTGATTACCAAATATATTAATGATTTGGAAGAGGGAATTAGGAGCAACACTAGCAAGTTTGCGGATGACACAAACCTGGGTGGCAGTGTGAACTGTGAAGGGATGGTAGGAGGTTGCAGGGTGACCTGGACAGGTTGAGTGAGTGGGCAAATGCACGGCAGAGGCAGAATAATATAGATAAATGTGAGGTAATCCACTTTGGCGGCAAAAACAAGGGGGCAGATTATTATCGCAATGGGGTTAGGTTAGGTAAGGGGGAGGTGCAGCGAGACCTGGGCGTCCTTGTACATCGGTTACTGAAAGTTGGCTTACAGGTACAGCAGGCAGTGAAGAAAGCTCATGGAATGTTGGCCTTCATAACAAGAGGATTTCAGTATAAGAGTAAAGATGTTCTTCTGCAGTTGTATAGGGCTCTGGTGAGACCACATCTGGAGTATTGTGTACAGTTTTGGTCTCCTAATTTGTGGAAGGACATCCTTGTGATCGAGGCAGTGCAGCGTAGGTTCACGAGATTGATCCCTGGGATGGCGGGACTGTCATATGAGGAAAGATTGAAAAGACTAGGCTTGTATTCACTGGAATTTAGAAGGATGAGGGGGATCTTATAGAAACATATAAAATTATAAAAGGACTGGACAAGCTAGATGCAGGAAAAATGTTCCCAATGTTGGGCGAGTCCAGAACCAGGGGCCACAGTCTTAGAATAAAGGGGAGGTCATTTAAGACTGAGGTGAAAACTTTTTTTTTCACCCAGAGAGTTGTGAATTTATTGAATTCCCTGCCACAAAAGGCAGTGGAGGCCAAGTCACTGGATGGATTTAAGAGAGAGTTAGATAGAGCTCTCGGGGCTAGTGGAGTCAAGGGATACGGGGAGAAGGCAGGCACGGGTTATTGATAGGGGACGATCAACGTGATCACAATGAATGGCAGTGCTGGCTCTAAGGGCCGAATGGCCTCCTCCTGCACCTATTTTCTATGTTTCTAATAACGTTCTCAGCTGATCGGACAATTCACTGCAGCCTCCAGGTGTCAGGCTTGGTGGCTGAGCCAAACGAGACCATGATGGAGAAGGTGAGAACAGACTATGATGGCCGTGTAGAATTGGACCATCATTACCTGTGGCAGATTGTGCTTCCTAAGCTGCCGTAGGAAGTACATCCTCTGCTGTGCCGTTTTGACTGTGGAGTCAATGGTAGCCCCCCACTTAAGGTCTTTGGAGATGATGGTTCCCAGGAACTTAAGACTCCACAGATGTCACTGCGGTGTTGTTGATGGCGAGTGGGGTGAGGGAAGGGGGAGTTCTCATAAAGTCTACAATCAATTCCACTGTCTTAAGAGATTTGAGCTCTAGGTTGTTGCGATGGTACCAGGACGCCAGCTGAGACAAATTCAGGTAGACTAATTTGAAACTAAAATTGAAGTTGAAATATATTATTTAGATATTTTAACACAATAAGGAATTGGTGTACGATCAAGTGCGCCTCACCTGGCTTTAGAATTTGAGAGTATCCTAGTCCAATGAGACTCGAATTGTTCACTTTAATCTGATAAACAAAGAAAGAACAGGTTCTTTAAATAGCATTTCTCCCAAAAATCACAACCTTTAATGTTTTATGTTTTAATCAGCGCAACATACACTTTGGAATGCAGGTACCTTCTCTCAGCCCAAATATATATGCAATCTAACAAGACAAAATAATTAAATATACACTCACCGAGCACGTAGCTTCATCATCAATCTTGTATTTTGCTGCAATTCCGAATCGAGTATTGCTATTCCCAGCTGTCCAAGCGAGGTTGATACCAGTTTCCAGATTGTCACTTATTTTTTGATAAATGGAGCCACCAAATTCCGTACCATCATTTCTGTAGCAAGGAACATTCACGTCATTTGAAGAAGCACTAAATATATTTATATTTTGTATAAAATTGCAGTAGCATTATCACCTATGCCGACCTATTTTTCTCCAATTGCACACTTAGGCAGCCCACTGTATGTTAAAAACAAAATTATTAACTAACTCCACGAACGTCACTTTGCAACTCAGCTGAAACTAGGGTTGATTGCAATTTCATTTCAATTTGGAAAATTATGGATTCGAAACCCACCAGAGCTATAAGGAGCAAATTTTTAAGTCAGTATAATGATCAAAATATTTTTTGTACACTTTAGTCTGACTCAATACTGCTTTTAGTTTTAGAAATACAGCATGGAAACAGGCCCTAAGGCACACCGAACCCATGCCGACCATCAATCACCCATTCGCACCAATTCTATTTATAAATACAGCATAGAAACAGGCCCTACAGCATACTGAACCCACGCTAACCACCGATAACCCATTCATACTAGTCCAATGCTATCCCACTTTACTGAACGAGGTGTACATTGATGGAAGTACCAGCTTTGAAATGAGATGTTATAATTTGATTTTAATTTGAAATGCGTAAATAACCCTATTTTGAAGGTGTTTTGGGCAAATTTCAACCCTCTAAACCAAACAAAGATAATTAGGTTATTATACACTCCTCCTTGTCAATGAGGAATGTATCATTCTGACCTCTGCTGGACATAAACTGTCTGCCAAATTTCCTACCATGCAGCAGTGAATATACTTCAAAAGTACTCTTTTGGCAATAAGGCAGCTTCAGATATTCCGAGATCAAAGTCTTAATTAAGTACGTGCGATTCAACCTTTCATGCCAAAAAATGTGCAATATCTAGCATTCCATTCCTCTGCTCCTCATGAAGTACAGTCTTTACTCCAGAGAAAACAATCAGTAGGTTCATAAGCCAAGAGGCAGGGTCCACCCAGATACATGTTTTGGTAGCAACTTGTTGTGAATGGTTGACAAAAACTCAAAGTACTTATAGTATACAATACACACATTCTAGTCCAGAGTCATAACTGTATAATTAAATTGTGCATCAAGGCTTATTTCAGTACCCTTCTCATCCATTATAAATTATATTTGATTTTCTATTATATTAAATACTTAACATTTAATTACAATAATATATATTTTTAAACATTGTCAATACATTATATTTTTAAAGGAACAGGGGTTACTCAGACAGACACAAACTCAATTCAAATGATGTAATACAGCAAGCACCACCTCAAACCACATGCCTTTGTATAAAGAACGGGTCGCCAAACTACAACTACGCACTGTCTTGGTCGCTACATTAGAAAATAACCTGAATCGCCAAAACACTGAAAGCTACAGACCTAATGTGGTACAGCATTAGTGCAGTACAACAGGCGGCATGGACATCACAGTCTGAAGGGCCTGTTTCTACGATGTACACTTTTAGTCCGATTCTGATGAAGATCGACTGAAAATGCTGGAGTAACTCAGCGGGACAGGCAGCATCTCCAGAGAAAAGGAATGGGTGACGTTTTGGGTCGAGTTCCTTCTTCAGACGGATATGATGATTATGACGAAGCCAACAATCATTCATTCCAATTATCCAACATTACACAAGAACATTTAATACATTAACCGATGCATGCAAAAGTAGAATTGTGTTATGCTTATGTCAAAATATTATTTTCTTCATAGACAATTTACAAAAGAAAATGTTACAGATATCTCTACAGAAACACAGTAGACGAGTACCTACACATTTGTATGGAGCTGGAAGTCTTCTGCCTTGTATCCCACAGCAAAGTTACTCTGGGAGACTCTGGATTTTGTAGTTTCAAAGGTCATTTGATACCCTGCAAGCCATCCTTCAAACCCAACCACGACGGCTCCACGTATAGCTGGGCCAGCAACGTCAAAGTCGACGTCAACTCCCAAATTGACGTGTTCCCTCTTGTAACCAGACTTAATTTTACCACTTTTCTTCCTATATTAGGAAAATAACAAAATATAAAATAAACCGGAGCTAATTCCATCATTACATTCTAAACCTTAGTTTCATCAATTATTTTAACTATACAATTAAAACAATAATTTGACTTTTCTCTCGTCAGACCTCGTTACCAATGAATGGGCCAATAATTTTAAAATCACAAAATTGGTACAGAATCTTCAATGCTGGCTGCAGGGGGCGCCCCTTGGGACACAAAGGCAGTTGGTCGAGGAGAGGGACGTCAGTTTGCTGGCTGAGGGTGACAGAGGAGGCCATGCTGCAGCCTGGGGCTCACCTGGATCGGGGGCGTCCCATCCATCGAGCGTATGTACCGGAGTTTGGACTTTTACAAAATATTGTAAAAGTCGCCAAAATATGGAGATACATGCACTTGTGAGCTATGCATCTGTGCAGTGCATGCGTGACCACCAGGGGCGCCGGGAAGATGGCTGCACCGCCAGCAGTCCGTTTTTTTTTTTTTCTTTTTGTTATTTTTTAGTTAAAAGTTTGTTTTAATGTCCTTTGGTTTGTTTTATGTGGGGGAAGGGGATCGGGGGAACTTTTTTTCAAGCTCTTACCTTCCCGGAGATGTGATCAATTTTCGGATCACATTCGCCAGGCACTGCGGCCTACCATCGATGGAGCTGGAAGCCTTCTCGGACTGTCGTGAGCCCCACCGCGGGGCGCAGACTTTACATCGGAGCTGATCCCTTGCCTGGGATCGCTCCTGCTGTGGCCACCGTGGGCATTACCATCAAGGGGTCACAGTCTCGGGAAAGGCTAGTCGGGAGCTCCAACGACAATGATGGTTCGACCAGCCCCGACGCGAGGTTCAATCGCCCGGCGCGGGGGAGCTGACATCCCCCCCCCCAATGCGGGAGCTTGATCGCCTCGATGCGGAGGGCCCGGACACCGCCGGCTACGGGAGTCAAGATCATCCCGTCAACGGGGGCTCGAGGCCCACGACCGAGGAAGAACAAAAGGAAGAGACTTTAACTTTATTTCGCCTTCCATCACAGTGAGGAATGTGGAGGAGTCACTGTGGTGGATGTTCATGTTAAAATGAGTTTTGAGTCTGTTGCTTTTAATTGTATGACTGACCTGGCCAATCAAATTCCTCATATGTTGCAAAACATACTTGGCGAATAAAGTGTGATTCCGATTCTGATTCTGATAAAGTACCATTGAGCCATGCTCAATCCACTACCAATTCTTAAAATGACAAGACGACACAAAAAGCTGGAGTAACTCTGCGGGACAGGCAGCATCTCTGGAGAGAAGGAATGGGTGACGTTTCGGGTCGAGACCCTGAAACGTCACACATTTCCTTCTCTCCAGAGATGCTGCCTGTCCCGCTGAGTTACTCCAGCTTTTTGTGTCTATCTTTGGTTTAAACCAGCATCTGCAGTTCTTTCATACATATTTAAAACAACTAGATGTGGGACTCATGGACAAGCCATGAGTCTCATTTTAGAAAGGTGATATTTCCAAGAGCAGTTTTTTTTTAAATAGTCTCTGGTGTTCATGTAACATTGATCTACAAGCTGTACAATATCATTGGCACCGCCCAAGAAGATAACTAATTACTCAATGTACTGTAAATGGTTTGAAAAGGCAAATTTAAAAAAATCAAATATATCCCTTTTCATGAAAGTTACACGAAAATTTAAATAATATTATGCACAATATTTTGTTGTCATATTTACTTTTTTTTACACTCACCCTGTATTTGGTGCAAACGAAGAGTCAAATCCAATCTTCAGCCCGTGCAGAAGCTAAACAGAAAAAAATGTACAGTTTGTATTTTGATTTTAAAAAGACAGAATAAACATTATGCTTTGCTTTAAAAAAAAAACTTATTTACCTGATCTTCAATGGTAATTTCCGTTCCCAAAACATTATCAGTGTTCCATTTTTCTGTGAATGTCAGTCCATAATCCACCCACTTGTATTTTGTTTCCAGGCTGCCAGCAACTTTGGCAGTATCCATATTAGCAGACCCAGCACTTGTGAATTCCTATAATAGGAAGCAAGATATTTAGTCTGCAAGAAAGCTTCATGTATTAAATACCCAATATTTCAAAACAATTAGCATTTTTGACATAAGAGCTTGGACAAAGTTGTGCCTTAATTACAGTCAAGATTGATTTGTTTCTCATTACATAAAAGCACTTTGGACAACGAGATGCAGCGAAACTCATTTTACCTTTAATCAATCTTGAGTACCAATGTCATTTGCATTACCCTTTCTGAAACTCCAGGTTTTATCCACACAACTTATACGGCAATTTTTTACGCTTTTGTGGCTTTTAAAATTTCAACCATGAATATTTTGATGATTTGTGTTAGTCATCAGGTATATCCAAACGCAGGCTTGAAAGGTTTGTTGAATACTTCTCAACATATGGTAGAGGATTCTAGAGCGCACAGATTTGAGGTGAGATTGATTTAAGAGGGACTTTTTCAAGACAACTTTCAACAGCGGCCCTTCAACAGAGGGCAACTTTTTCACTCAAGTAGTCCGTATCTGGAATGAACTGCCAGAAATCGCCATAGAAGCTGGTGTAATTATGACTTATAAATGATGCTTGGCAGATATATGGGTAGGAAGGGTTAAGAGGGTATGGGTCTAATAGGACTAGCCCAGAAAGCTAACTGGTCATCATAAACAAGATGGGCCGAAGGGACCTGGCAATGTTGCTAATAAAGTATGATTGAGAGTCCGACTAGTTCCTAGTTCATGTGACAGTGCTCTCAATTTAGACACCAGTCCAGGGACTTGTGCAAAAGACATTACAAGATCAAATGGGCTGGGAGCAACTTTGCCATACCCGAATCCACTGTCTGAGGTGTTGGGTTTTATACCTGTTCTGTTACAGAAGCAGCTATAATGGACCAGATTGGTTCACTACCATTGATGCGAGTCAGCACATTAAGGTTAGTCTAGCTGATCGATTATTGAAATGGATTATGACACACCTGTAGTTTCATGGTCATCATTACTAAAACCAGCTAATTTTAAATTGCATTTAGCATGAAGGCAAGCATAAGAGCAAAATATTTTAATTTCCAGCATTACAGAAAATATGTTCATATGGAAGGTTAGGCAACATCTGTTTCTCTCTCCACTAATCGTGCCAATACTATTTCGCAAAAATTCAAAATGTTATTAATCAATGATGACTCGGGCACAGTGGAAAATATTTTTTTCACTCTCCTCATTGGCCAATAAGTGTATAACTGCCTTCATCTTGCAAGCTAAAACTGTGTTGTTAAATAAAACACAGCTTTGCGCTGTGTATTACAAAGACAACCAAAACATTATTATGCATCACCTCAGGAACCAAGCAAGTTCTACATTAACCTTTCTCCTAATAGCACTTACCAATCCGTTTTCTGACTTTGTTTTTAAGTCCAGCTTTATTAAACCGAATCCTACAAAGAGAACAAAGACGCTCGGTTATGTTCCTGATGTACAACTTAGTTTAACTTGGTCACCCACTTAAATGCTGTACATTTAATAACAAAAATAATCAAAGTATATTAAATTAACAATCATACACTTTAACTAGCTCAACACTGACAGGTTTGCAACACTGCCACAAAATGCGTAGGTATTCATTTTAAATTAGTGTCCACAGAAACAATTTCTGTGCTTATGTTACCTCCTGATCCACCCCCACTCCTTCAAACAAAAGAACCTATCAAACTAATGCATGTCTCAGTATGCTGCTGAAAGCTCAGCAACACACAGTAAATTGCACATTATAATAATCCACATGCAAACGTTGCTAGTGTCTGCAAAAAATTCAAATTTTGAATTACTTACCATAGCCTTTGGTGAACACATCTCTGGCTGCTTTCCCAAGATCTGCATAAGTTGGTGGAACTGCCATTTTATCTGGTGAAGAAACACATTGGTGTTCATCTCAATTACCATAGCTCAACAAATGTTTTATGCCCCTTTAAACCAGGCCTTCATATAGTTGTTAACTTACTAACAACTGTCTTTTACAATTGGCCATCAACCATAATTTTAACATTAAATGACATTTTCTGCTATCCAATACAGGAATCAAACGCCCCCCACAACCATTAAAAGATGATAACCCTAAGATTTCATACAATGTTTCTAACTAACATCATTATATTTTTATTTGTAAACTGATGAAGAGACCGTTCCCATTGGTGATAAGCAAGTGTATCATATAATCTAATACATACCTTTTGTTAACAATCAATTTCTCACGATTGTTACCGAATCATTGCATATTAACTTGTTCAATAATCACATGACCAATTTATATTATGCATTTTTCCCCACAAAGGATGTACAATCTGACTATCCACTGAAAGTCTGCAGAGTAGGAGCAATATCTACGTGTGAAAAAGCTGCCCCATGTGTTCCAATTAAATCTCTCCCCTCACACCTTGAACCCATTACCCCATGTTCTTGATTCCCCTACCCTGGACAAAAGACTCCGTGCATTCACCCTATCTATTCCCCTCATGATCTTATACCCCAGAAGATCACCCTCAGCCTCCTGCGCTCCAAGTAATAAAGTCCTAGCCTGCTTAAACTCTCTCTGTAGCTCAGGCACATAAGTCCTGGCAACATTTTATGTAAATCTACTCTGCACTTTTTCCAGTTTAACAACATCCTTCCTATATCAGGGAGACCAAAATTGAGCACGATACTCCAAATGTGGCTTCACCAACATCCTGCACAACTATAACAAAACATCCCAACTTCTATAATCAATTTGCTGGCTGAAGGACAAATTACCAGAAGTCTTCTTGACTACTATCTAACCGAAGCCTTCAAGGAACGATGTACCTGTACTCCTAGATCCCTCTGCTTTACAAGACTCCCCAGGGCCCTGGTCTGGTTGGACTTCCCATAACGCAACACCTCACACTTATCTGCATTAAATTCCATAAGCCATTCCTCGACCTACTTGCCCAGCTGATCAAGATCCTCCTGTAATTTTTAATAAACATCTTCCCTATCTATGACACCACCCACTAGTGTCATCTGCAAACTTACTAATCATGCCTTCTACATTCTCATGCAAATCATCAATTAAAATCACAACAGCAATGGGCCCACCACCGATCCCAGAGGCACTTCACAAGCTCATTTTAAATATTAGCCACCCTCCAGTCTTTTGGCACATCACCCATGACTAATGATGATTCATTTACCTCAGCTAGGGCATCTGCAATTTCTCTAGGTCCTCGTATTGTCCTCTGATATATCTGATTACGCCTGGGAGATCTATCTCCCTTCATACACCTTAGGACATTTAGTATCTCTTTGACTGTAATGTGGATATCGACATTAGACGTCCCAGGTATCCCAGTCTTCCTCCATGGTAAAAAGAGGGAATACATACTCATTGAAGACCTTGGCCATCTCCTGTGGCTCCACTCAGATTTGACCACTTTACTTTCTGAGGGGCCCCATTCTCCCTCTAGTTACTATTCTTTCCTTAATGTACATCAAATTTCTTTGGATTTTCCCTAATATTATCTGCCAGACCTATTTCCTGCCTCTTTCTAGCCCTCCTAATTCCCTTCTCAAGTATGCTCCTCAGTGCCCACAAATCCTCCTGTATCCCAGCTGTCTATACCTGTCCCATGCCTCCTTTTTACCTGAGCTTCAATTTCTCTCATCTCTCCCTAATTGGGAGTAAGGAAATCCTTACTCCCAATTGCCTTGCCCTTCACTATAACAGGAACATGCATGGCTGCAGGCTCAATCACATTATGAATAAGAGAATACTACCTACAATGGAGAAACTGGGGAAATATATAAAACTCTTCATTTGCATGTCCTGATCTCGTCATCTGACTTTTGAAGGCACTCAATGTTCTGGACATTCCTTTGTCCGCAAACAACTTACTCCACAATCAACTTTAGCAGGTCCCCTTTCTAATAGCATAAATTGATACCCCTATTCATAATTTTAACATGCACCCACCCTGCTTTTATCCATAACTATTTTAACGCTAATAGAACTGTGGCCGCTGGTCCCAAAATGCTTGCCCACTGGCATATGTCACTTTCACTATCCAATTTCCTAAGAGTAGATCAAGCTTTGCCCTCTCCCTTGTAGGACCCTCTACGTATTGCCTGTACACAAGTACAATTGAGCCATTACACAAGTATATACACAAGGTATTGTGTAGAAAAACCATGTTAGGGTGCATGAACTTGTAAGGAAAATACTGGATATAAATTGATCCATCAAAAAGCTAGGGGCTTAAATCAAGCAACTGACATGGTGGGGGAGTCTTTTGCATTATCAAACTAGGCGGCTCAGAGTAAATCTTGGCAGCTTTAAAAGAAACTGAAGAAATCCAATCAATCCATGCAGAAGGGTGAAAAACAGTGAGCTGTGCCACCGTATAGTCAAAATTAAAAGCACTGCAAGATTGTTTAAGCACATACGTTTTACAATGTTGCTGCCATACGAGAAATTATATAATTCCTGTGCTCTTATACTAACTATATTATTTTAGTTGCCGTTAACTGTCGCATTATGAAATTTCAATAAACTTCAAGAGTCCCGAGCTATGCTGCTCTCTCAGTCTTGGCTACTTGTACAAGAGACTGCTAATTACAATGAAGAAACTGGAGCAATATACATAACTCTCTTCATTAGGCGGAGGGGTAACAAAGCGATCTTCAAAATCCTACTGTTATATTAGTTTAAAATCAGAAACTTGGTCTACGAGTCATTCCTTTATAATGCCAATACCATGACTGAACATTGCATTTACTTAGTTTCACATCTTCCATTTCTTTCAAGGTCATTCCAAGGTTACTCATATTTCTAGGGTGTAACCACTGTTGGTAAACGGAAGCATGCAGCAGAATAAAGAAATTATCCTGCATACAGGTGCAAACCAGTTACTGAACCAGTTAGAAGGTAATTTCCTTAGTTTTAAACTCAGATTACAACAATTGGGAAAATGCATTTCAAAAGTGAATCACCATATAATGAATCATCAAATAGATAAAAACTCATTAAATTAAACCTTTTTTAAAACCTAAATCTTTCTTTCATGGTGTTCTACTTTTACTCTGCAGATAATTCTACAGAAAAATATTTTTTTTCTAAATGTCATTGGCATTGCCAGCACTTGTTGCTTGTCTGTTGGGTACACTGACTGCTTCAACAAATGAGTAACAGACCCTCCCTGTGAAAGCTTTTTTTTCCCGGGAGGCCAAAATACGTGTACCAGTATCAGTTAAGTATGGAGCTAGAATCAGAGACTTACAGCACAGAAATAGGACCTTCAGCCCAACCTGCCCATGCCTACCAATCTTCACTAGTCCCAGCTGCCTACATTAGGCCCACATCCTTCGAAACCGTTCTATGTACCTGCCCGCATGACTTTTAAATGCTATTTATAATACCTGCCTCAACTACCTCGTTCCATACACCCACCACCCTCTGTGTGAAGTCCCACTCTGTGTCATTGAAACATATAAGATTGTTAAGGGTTTGCACATGCCAGAGGCAGGAAACATGTTCCCGATGTTGGGAGAGTCCAGAACCACGGGCCACAGTTTAAGAATACGGAGTAAGCCATTTAGAACGGAGAAGAGGGAACACTTTTTCTCACAGAGAGCTGCGAGTCTGTGGAATTCTCTGCCTCAGAGGGCGGTGGAGACAGGTCCTCTGGATGCTTTCAAGAGAGAGCTAGATAGGGCTCTTAAAAATAGCAGTCAGGGGATATGGGGAGAAGGCAGGAACGGGGTACTGATTGGGGATGATCAGCCATGGTCACATTGAATAACTGTGCTGGCTCGAAGGACCGAATGGCACACTCATGCGTATATTGTCTATTGTGTGCGACAATTCTGATCTCAGAGTAGGAAATCCACTACAAAATCACAAAAGAAATGCATTCTTCAAATATGAACAATTAAATAAATATATACTCAAATTTTAGTGGGAAATTAGATTTCATTAAAAAATATATATCTTATAGTATTAAACAATATATTTTATAATAATGTAATATAAAATATTTATATTATAAAAATATAGATTTTTAAATGTATTCATGAGTTACAAATGCTAGCTATCTGTTGGACAGCTAGCTATTGCACATCCCCAATAGCCCTCCAGTTGATTGTAGTCCAACTTGAATGACTGCATCTTAAGGGTGAAGGTACTCCAAGGTGTTGTTGTGAGAGCATTGCAGAATCCAGACCAATGAGCAGTAGTCCAAGACTGGACACTGTGCAACTTGTAGATGAAATTGCAGACAGATCATAAGCAGTACAGTTTCCATATTCTTGATGCTTTTATTCTTCCTGATGGCAGCAGCCTCAAGTTTTAAAAGGTTGACAAGAGGCTGCCAGTGTACATGTGTCACACATTCTCACCATGCTGCACCAATGATGGATGGGGACATTTAGATGGTGCCATGCAAACCAGTAGGTTGTTTTACTTGGATTCTTGAGGGTTGTTAGAGCTGCATTCAGAAAGTATTTCAGCATACTCCTAATTAGTGCATTAGAGACGATGGAAAGACTTGAGAGTTGGGAAATGAGTAAAACGTCACAGAATACACACTATCAGTAATATTTAAGATGTAGCAAATTTATGCAGCCGATTCATTTAATGTCTTGGTCAATAATGTCCACCCTACCTCTGACCACTAAGATCTTGTTTGGGGCAGAGCAGGGGTGCGGGGAATGTGGATTCAGAGATGATAATTAAGTTGAAGATTAAAAACCAAAGGCCAAACAGAAACACCAATCCATTACTGTAGGCAACCATAAAAATATCAAAACTAATGCATCTTTTTAGTTCACATTGATGGACTCTTTTTATTTGAATTCTGAAAGAGGTTTGTTGCATTGGTATTATTAACTGATAGGAGAATTCCAAATCAAATCTAAGCCAATTTTCACAGCTTCAGGGCTATGGCCAATGCTAAGAGGTAGATCCTGGGATTCAAACTTCAACAGCATTAAAGGCAGGAGTGAAGCCTGATTTCCATGATCTTAAATTCTTATGTTTCAGTCATCATCTTAATTCCAACATAATTTATCAAGGGCATTTTTTTGAAATCTCCATATCACTAGCATTTGTCTCTAATCCTAATAATTGTTCAAGCTTTTCAGCTCAAATTCTCCAAAATCCTATTCCGCATCTCCACAATATACTCCTCATCCAAAATAACAAGCAGTTTACATTCTCACGTACACTGAAAACAACTTTCTTATCCTAACTTCCCCATGGCTTTGACAATTCCTCCAGTTCTTTAGAACCCATTCAAGATCCGTTTTATTCTTCCATTCAACTCTGACCATTGCTTTGCCTCTTCAAATCATAGCCACATATTGTTGTACAGACACTCCACATATATCACCTATTTGATCCCCTTTATCAAGGCCCATGACTTTGGTAATTGTGTTAATATCATCTATCCCCCTCACAATCCAGAACTGACACATGGTTCTGAACATTTGGATCAAAAGATCTTATTTAGACCACTCCATTCAGCACAATTGCTCCCGCCTCCCAAAGACCAACCCAACCCACCCCGCCCAAGTGTTCTGCCAGAAAATAATCTTAGGAACTCTCTTAAATTGAAAACTGAAGGCAGATGGCATTACTGACATTCAAATTCATAACAAAAGTCCACAAACTGCAAGTTTAACATAAACAGAAAGTATTACCGAACATCATTAGCCAAATGTAAGCTTTCCATGATTAACTAATAAATTGGTGACTCAGGAACAGCTTCATCCCCAGAGCTACAGCTGCTCTGAACCGGCCCTGCTGAGTGCCCCCTACCCTCATGAACTGTCTCCCTCGGATGGTCACGTCGCACATCAACCCGGCAAGATACATTTGCACTTTAGATTGTTTTACTGCTTTACTGTTCTTTTTATAAATCATGTTTCTCGGGGTATCTAAATCTAAATTTTATCTAAATTTTATTAGTTGTTTAAGTTATGACATCGGGTGGAAGCTGCATACCAAATCTCGCTGCACACATGTGCAATGACAATAAAATATATTATTATTCTGAGCATAAATCTCATACACAAAATGTTCTATTTTAGAAATCTTTAAATACTTGACTAAAGTTTTACAAGCACAATGTAAACCAACACACCCTATTCACCAGTATGTAATAATTACAGCTCCAGGCATATAGAAAACTGATAGCAAACTAGCACATCAATTATTTTCTCATCTGTGACAATTGTAAATTTCACTGGCCAGCACAAGAGGGATCCTCCCACGTAAATAATGTCCCTTGATTTGTTCTAGGTTTAATTGGTAATGTTGCAAAATATGACATGCAACTTTGGTGTTTTTTGGATTGTGAAATTGATTTGTTAGTCAGCAGATTTACCATATTTTTACCCCATGAGCAAAATGAAGGAATGGTCATACTTTTATATTCTCTCAATGTAGAGTGGCCATGATATATAAAAACAAATATAGAGTACCTGGTTTTTCCCTTCATCCAATCCTTTTATAATATAATTTCACATTCTCCTTTGCATTAGTCCAAAAGACTAGGAACTATCTGAACTATATAACGGGAATGTATTTCCTAATCCCATTGGGGTTCCTTCTATTTGCAATTAGACATTTTGTGCAAAGTCCCAACAAATCTTAAGCATTTGACTTTGATCAATATAAAAAAGGGGTGGGAGATTGCATCCTTCACGATGTCCAACCTGTTTCGACGAATGCAATCAACCTGGTGTGCACAAACAGAAGATCAAACAGAACAAGTTTTAAAGAAGGAACTGCAGATGCTGGAGAATCGAGGGTACACAAAAAGCTGGAGAAACTCAGCGGGTGCAGCAGCATCTAAGGAGCGAAGGAGATAGGCGACGTTTCGGGTCGAGACCCTTCTTCAGACTGCTGGCGACGTTTCGGGTCGAGACCCTTCTTCAGACTGGGCGACGTTTCGGGTCGAGACCCTTCTTCAGACTGGGAGTCTGAAGAAGGGTCTCGACCCGAAACGTCGCCTATCTCCTTCGCTCCTTAGATGCTGCTGCACCCGCTGAGTTTCTCCAGCTTTTTGTGTACCATCAAACAGAACAAGTTGTCTTACAACTTTAGGCTGTGCATGCCATGCGCAAGAAGAAAAATATAAAAAAGGAAGTAGAACTTTGATTTTCTATTCAGTTTTCATCAATTGGATTAATCCTTTGGTACAGTGTCTATTGTTTAATATATTGCTTAATATATTAGAGTGGTCCCTTTTATTTTGAGACAATTGTAAATATTTGTTCTCATGATCTCACTTATTTAGTCATGGTATGACACCTATCAACCTGTCCATAATCTTAAATTTGCATAGCAATTCAGAAAGAGTATTGCATGTCCTAGCAACAGATATAATTGATTACATTGAAGGTAGACACATTATTTGACAATATTAATCTCTCCATTAAGTGATTGCCTTGTTTTAACCAGTGTACATAAAGCCTTTATTCTCACTCCAGAAGTGTGTGCATGCAATCTTTGCTTAAAAATTGATGCAATTTTGGATATGCTTCTACCAGATGAGGCATTAAACCAAGGCTCTGTAAGCGTCAAATATTCCATTGTATCTTTAAACACCAGTGTTCAGCAGGTGATAATTCTAACCCAAAACCCATCTGCCTGAACTTTCCACTGACTTAAAGTAGAAATAAAATGATTTCAGAGGGGAAAAATCAAGAATGTCTCTGAGAAAAACTGTTAAGTTGCACATGAATTATATTGTCGTTGTTTTAAATCCTCAAAAAGTTACTACAATGCCCTGGTGGTTATATTTTTTTAAATAGCCCTGGACTAATAATCCAAGAGAACCCATTCAAATAATACTTAAACAAAAAGAAAACACAAAGTGCTAGAGTAACTCAGCGGGTCAGGCAGCATCTCTGGAGAGGGAGAGCATGGGTAGTTTATGTTGTGTGTCGGGACCAGACACTTCTTCATATTTTAAGCAGTTTGAGAGCATAATTTTAGATAGATCTTATTAATATATTACTGGTTCATGTCTTTTACTGAAACAAAATCTGCTGCTCAAGAAGGAACTGCAGATGCTGGAGAATCGAAGGTACACAAAAATGCTGGAGAAACTCAGCGGGTGCGGCAGCATCTATGGAGCGAAAGAAATAGGCATCGTTTCGGGCCAAAACCCTTCTTCAGGCAAAATCTGCTGCTTTCATCAGGTCTGTTTTATATAATGAACACACGACCCACATGGACATGTTTGCTATCTCTTTAAACTGGCCTGGCAAGTTCTTCAGTTGAAACAAAATACATTCAAAAAGACACATGATTACGTTGAGGTCAATTGAGAAATAACTGCCAACCTTGTCAGGAACAGTCACACTCAAGAATGGAAAACAAAACTAGAGATCACAATATTGTCAGGCACTGCTTGAAATGTACTTGACCACGACTATTTTTCACCAATATAGATGTCACTCATAATACTAACACAAGGTGATATTATTCTGCAGGTGAAAAAACTACTTATGACATGGCAACAAGCAGAGCACATGTAATCAAAACTAGATAGATTTCAAAAAACACCACAATGTCTCACACTGGTTTATAAATTATAGGATCAGAATTAGGCCATTTGATCTATCAAGTCTACTCCTCCATTCAATCGAGGCTGATCTATCTTTCTCCCTCAACCCCATTCTCCTCTGCTGCCTTCTCCCCGTAACCCCGGACACCCTTGCTGATCAAGAATCTGTCAATCTCTGCCTTAAAAATATCCATTGACCTTGCTCCCACAACCAGCTGTGGCAATGAGTTCCAGATTCACCAGCCTCTGACTAAAGAAATTCCTCCTCGTCTCCTTACTAATCCAGTTTTACTACAGGGCAAACATATTGGAATACAAATGCACAAAATTGACTTTTTAAATATAGTTTATAGTTTATTAATATCACGTGTACAGAGGTGCAGTGAAAAGCTTTTTTGTTGCGTGCTATTCAGTCAGTGAATGGACTACATATAATATTCATGAATAATGATTTTATATGGGCACTAAACCAGCAAACCATTAACTGCCTAACTTAATCAATCTCCTAAATTGTTGAACATGGAACATCCCAACATTACTTATAAAAGTAATGCAGGTTTCGCTTTCTAATTTTTAGTTTTAGAGATACTGCGTGAAAACAGGCCCTTCGGCCCATCAATCAATGTGACTAAGATAGGATAAGCATACAAGGTAGTCCCGCCAGATGCTGCCTGATCTGCCGAGTTACTCCAGCACTGTGTTTTGCTCAAGATCCCAGTTATTACAGCTCCTTGTATCTCTACGAACATGTGTTTGATGCTCAGAGTGACTCAGTAGGCCCAAGCTGCTGCTTCTGTGCCGCCTCTCTCTTTGGAATTCTAACTGTACTAGAATGGTCAGAGTACTCTCAATTCACATACAAATTAAGGTACACTGGGCAAAATAAATGTTGCGTTAACAAAGTAAATCTGCATGATTCAGAAAAAAACCTGAAAACCTCAACCGCTAACATTGCAAATATCATACATCTAGGGAGCCATGTGCCCATTCCAAACTGGAATAAATTTACTTTTAGACATGATCTTCAAGGTAAAAAAGAACAAGATCAAAAGTGCATTTTAAATTGTTAAAACTCAAAAAAGGTAATGACATGTGTCCCACAAACTGGACAATACTTAATAATAACTACAATGTTACAAAACCCTTGAGTAGCGATATAATAGAATAGCTGCCGGTGCCCCGACTAAAGACCATAAGACATTGAATTAGCCCATTGAGCCGTCTCCACCCTCAACCATTCTCTTACCTTCTCCCCTTAACCTTTGACGCCCTTCCTCATCAAGAATCTATCAATCTCCACTTTAAGAATGACCCAGTGACTTGGCCTCCATCAACTATGCATTTACTCCAGAAATGCTCTCTGACCCATTCTGTTACTCCAACATTTTGCCTCTATCTTAGTATCACTTACCATCTTTATGGTATAAACCAGCATCTGCAGTCCCTTTTATTACCCAATGGCATGGCCTCCATTACCTATGCATTTACCCCAGAAATGATGTTTGACCCGCCGAGCTACTCCAATATTTTCTTGTTTATTCTTGGCATAAACCAGCTCATTTTTATTACCCGACGACTTGATCTCCACCGCTGTCTGTGGCAATGAAGTTCATAGGTGCACCAACCCTCTGGCTAAACAAATTTCTCCTCCTCTCCATTCTAAGGGTACGTCCTTTTATTCTTGATGAGGCTATGCCCTCTAGACCTGGACTCTCCCACTAGTGGAAACATAGGCATAGAAATTAGGTGCAGGAGTAGGCCATTCGGCCCTTCGAGGCTGCACCGCCATTCAATATGATCATGGCTGATCATCCAACTCAGTATCCCGTACCTGCCTTCTCTCCATACCCTCTGATCCCCTTAGCCACAAGGGCCACATCTAACTCCCTCTTAAATATAGCCAATGAACTGGCCTCAACTACCCTCTGTGGCAGAGAGTTCCAGAGACTCACCATTCTCTGTGTGAAAAAAAGTATTTCTCATCTCGGTCTTAAAGGATTTCCCCCCTATCCTTAAGCTGTGACCCCCTTGTCCTGGACGTCCCCAACATCGGGAATAATCTTCCTGCATCTAGCCTGTCCAACCCCTTAAGAATTTTGTAAGTTTGTAAATCAAAACATGTTCTCAGTATCCATTCTATCCAGGCACGTTCATTAATTGGTAAGTTTCAATGAGATCCTCGCTCCCACCCCTCTTTACCCTTGTAAACCCCTCCCCTCCACCCTTTACCCTTGTAAACTGCAGCGAGCACAGGCCCAGAGCCTTCAAACGCTGACCACACGCCCGCCACCTCCACAGCACAGCTGTAAGGTCACACACACACACACAGGACGGCAGCCGCCATGCTATCTATCGACTGCAGAGCCTTGTGTCTGTCTCCATGCTGTCGAGCCCAGCGGCCCACAAACTCTGCTGCTCGTGTGTGGAGCGACGGTCTGTCTGCCTGTCTGCAACCCTTGCTGCTGCTCGCTGGCCCCGGGGCGTCGAGGGGTTGAGATGAGGGAGGTAGTGAGGGATTAGTCAGCGAGAGATCAGACACGTTGTCTCCTCCCTGTTACTCATGGCCCCGGCCTCAGGGAGAGAGAGAGAGAGAGAGAGAGAGAAAAAAAAAAAAAATTCACGCCAACTCCTCCTTCCCCACAGGAAACAAAAAAAGGTGCCCTGAAATCGTCAAGTTTATTTAAATCAAAATGCTGGTGTTTGTGAGGCTCGGATACTACCGGCACGGCTGAGGAGGAGAGCGGCGGCGCGCAGGAGCGGTCTGGCGAGCGCTCTGCGGGCAGTGAGCGACGGCGACCTCCCTCCCACCGACTGAGCGACGGCGCATGCGCGGCCTGCCCTCCGCGGGAGCGAGCGAGCAAGCAAGGGGGGAGGGCGCATGCGCGGCCTGTCCTCCGCGGGAGCGAGCGAGCAAGGGGGGCGCATGCGCGGCCTGTCCTCCGCGGGAGCGAGCGAGCGTGCGCGTTCCCGACGACGGCGACGCATGCGCACTCGCCCCTCCCCCCTGTGGGGGCAATGGCGTGTCTGCAGAGGCAGAGACAGAGACAGAGAGAGCAGCAGGTAACCTTGTGGACACATGACAGCTAGCTAGCTGCCTGATGCAATGCATGAGATTCAGGTCGGCTGCTGGGAATCCTGAAGAGGAACCAATAATAAAGTAGAATAGAATGCCTTTTATTGTCATTCAAACAGCTTGGTTTGAACAAAATTGCATTTTCTACAGTCTTAACAATTACAAAAAAAAAACCAAAACCCACACTTAACACAGTTAAACATCCATCACAGTGAATCTCCAACACCTCCTCACTGTGATGGAAGGCAAAAGTCTTATCTCTTCCCTTTGTTCTTCTCCCGCGGTCCAGCAGTCCAACTTGAACGTCGTGGCGAACTGGGGCTCCAGATGTTAAAGCCCCGCGGTGGTAAGTCCCGCGGCCGTTAGGGCACGCGGGCGATGTTAGGCCCCGTTCCGAGTCCTTTAAACCCCGCGTTTCCAGCGGGGTAAGTTGCCGTTGCAGGAGCTCCGACCTGCGAGCTCCCGATGTTACCGTCCACCGAGCCTGCGGCCGGAGCCTCCGAAGCTCCGAAGTCGGGTCGCAGCTGCGCGCCACCACTGCCGGCTCCATGATGTTATGCCCACGACATCGGGGACACGACAGGGAAAAAGACGGGTCCCCGTATAGGGAAGAGATTTTAAATGGTTTCGCCCCCACCTCCCCACATATACACAGCTAAAAAAATAATAAAACTAGAATCAAACATACATTTAACGTGACAAAAATTTAAAAAAGACAGACGGAGGATGAAGGGTAATCTTACAGAGGTGTACAAAACCATAAGAGGAATAGCACAGTGAATGCACTGAGTTTACTTAAGAGATGCAGCATGAAAACCCTTCGGTCCACTGATTCCGCTCCGACCAGCAATCCCCGCACATTAACACTATCCTACACACACCAGAGCAACTTTTCAATTTCACCGAAGCCAATTAACTTACAAACCTGCACTTCTTTGGAGTGTGGAAGGAAACTGGAGCATCTGGAGAAAACCCACGCGGGTCACAACAAGAACGTGCAAACATCCATACAGACAGCACCGGTGGTCAGGATCGAACCCGGGTCTCTGATGCTGTAAGGCAGCAACTTTCCCACTGTGCCACCGTGCCGCCCAGCATACTTTGCCAAGAGAAGGGGAATCGAGAACCAAAGGATATGGGTGGGTGTATGGAACGAGCAGCCAGAGGTTGAAACTGGTTATGTTTAAAACGCAACATTTAAGGTCCATTTAGACAGGTACATGGATAGGATAGGTTTCGAGGGATATGGGCCAAACGCAGGCAGGTGGGACATGTTGGTCGGCATGGGCAGGTTGGGCCGAAGGGCCTGTTTTCACGTTGTATGACTCTATAATTCTGACTCCAAAATATTTTCTGGGCATCGCAAGCAGAAAATTGGTTGGCATAAGAAACTGCAGGTGCAGGTTTTAAGAAAAACATAAAGTGCTGGAGTAAGTTAGTCTGGACCAGTTGGTCAAACATCGGTAGCGGGGAAACTGCTAGAGTCAATTATTAAAGATGGGATAGCAGCGCATTTGGAAAGTGGTGAAATCATTGGACAAAGTGAGCATGGAGTTACAAGGGTAAATCATGTCTGACGAATCTTATTGAATTTTTTGAGGATGTAACTAGTAGAGTGGATAAGGGAGAAGCAGTGATGTGGTATATCTGACTTCAGAAGGCTTTCGACAAGGTCCCACACAAGAGATTGTATACAAACTTCAAAGCACACGGTATTGGTGGTTCAGTGGATAGAGAACAGTCTGGCAGACAGGAAGCAAAGAGTAGGAGTGAACGGGTCCTTTTCAGGATGGCAGACAGTGACTAGTGGGGTGGCCGCAAGGCTCAGTGGGACCCCCAGCTATTTATAATATACATTAATGATTTGGACGAGGGAATTAAATGCAACATCTCGAAGTTTGCGGATGACACGAAGCTGGGGGCAGTGTTAGCTGTGAGGAGGACGCTAGGAGGCTGCAGGATGACTTCGGATAGACTGGGTGAGTGGGCAAATGCATGGCAGATGCAGTATAATGTGGATAAATGTGAGGTTATCCACTTTGGTGGCAAAAACAAGAAGGTAGACTATTATTTGAATGATGACCGATTAGGAAAAGGGAGATGCAGCGAGACCTGTCATGGTACACCAGTCATTGAAAGTAGGCATGCAGGTGCAGCAGGCTGTGAAGAAAGCGAATGGTATGTTGGCATTCATAGCAAAAGCATTTGAGTACAAGAGCAGGGAGGTTCTACTGCAGTTGTACAGGGTCTTGGTGGGGCCACACCTGGAGTATTGCGTACAGTTTTGGTCTCCTAATCTGAGGAAAGGCATTCTTGCCATAGAGGGAGTACAGAGAAGGTTCACCAGACTGATTCCTGGGATGGCACGACTTCCATATGAAGAAAGACTGGATAGACTCGGCTTGTACTTGCTGGAATTTAGAAGATTGAGGGGTGATCTCATAGAGACTTACAAAATTCTTAAGGGGTTGGACAGGCTGGATGCAGGAAGATTGTTCCCGATGTTGGGGAAGTCCAGGACAAGGGGTCACAGTTTAAGGATAAGGGGGAAGTCTTTTAGGACCGAGATGAGAAAATCATTTTTCACACAGAGAGTGGTGAATCTGTGGAATTCTCTGCCACAGAAGGAAGTTGAGGCCAGTTCGTTGGCCATATTTAAGAGGGAGTTGGATGTGGCCCTTGTGGCTGAAGGGATCAGAGGGTATGGAGAGAAGGCAGGTACAGGATATTGAGTTGGATGATCAGCCATGATCATATTGAATGGCGGTGTAGGCTCGAAGGGCCGAATGGCCTGCTCCTGCACCTAATTTCTATGTTTCTGTGTAACTTAGCCGGTCAGACAGGATCGCTGGAGGATATGGATAGGTAATATCCCAGGTTGGGACCATTCTTCAGACTGATTGAAGTAGGGGGGAGAAAGGTGGAAGAGATATAGGAGTAGATATAGGGACTAGAGAGATACAAGCCTGGCAAGTGATAGGTGGACACAGTTGAGGGGGTGATGTACAGATGGGTGGGCAAAGGCTAGAGATGAAAGGTAGACAAAAGGGTTGGAGATAAGGAGAGAAGAGGAGTGAAATGTTTGGAGAGTAGGATGCAGGTGGAAGCGCAACGTGAGGGGAAGGGGTGGTGGCATATTGGGAGATATTGAGAGACACCTACCACTCTGCAAAATGAAATCTTGCATTTCTCCTTTAAGCATCACCCTTTAAACTAATTGAACATATTATGTACCCAGTCATTACCATGAAGCATTTTATTATTATTACTGGCTTAAAATATCCTTTAAAATGTACGGGAGAATTTGTTAAAACTCAGATTTTTGTGTGTGAGATCATCCACAACTTGTGAACCCCTGTGCACACTGTGTGAATGATTCAGACTTCAGTGTTTAGGGCAGAATTTCTCAAATTGCAAACAACAAACTGGAAACATGATGATGAAGTGTGAAGAAAGTTTGTGATAAATGTCAACGAGATGTAGGCAGGCTGGAGGAATGGACAGACATATAGCAAGTGAAATGTAATGCCTAGAAATGTGCAGCATTATAGTTTGGTAGTATAGTGGCCATTTGGCTTGTTTTGCGTGTCTTTAACTATGGCATTTGGCTTGTAAATTTTAGACTGCCCGTTATTATGTGGGTGGGATTTATGACATATTTTAGGGCATGTTTGGAGCTAAGTTTCTTGCGCAGAAGCTTGTTTTTTAGTTCAGTTTGGGACCAGCATGGGGAAGGAATACCCTTTGATCATGCGAAGTGTAATGGAGACACGAGGAGTTTTCTCACCTTTAAACTGATAAGCTGGGGTTCGATGAAGATTATAGTGCACGAGTCGGAAGAAGTTTGGATGTTCCTTATTGTTTTTCATCAACAATAAAGAATTTATTAATCAAAAGGACTGTGTTTTGAAGATTCATCTGTGAAGAAGCTCTGAAGGTCTCCCATGGAGAGCTTGCATGTGTACAAAGAAATTCCCCTTAACCATGTAGTCCATTTAGCGGCTAGAGGGAGTAATCTCTTGATTGATATAAAAATCTGCCGCTACATTAAGCCAAAGCATACCTCCGACCAGGGGGGTGAATACCAGTCCCAGAGAGTGGGACAGAAGATTTGGTTAAGATCTCGGAAGAGGTTTTGGCCAGAATACTGGTTCCAGTCGAGGAATTGAAGACAATAGATCTCGGCCTGAGAAGGCCTTGAGGTTTATCGAAAGACATCATCACAGAAATTGTGAGTAAAATTGACTATTATTATTTTGAATATTGAAGCTGCAAAGCTTTAATTTTAAAAGGCTTCTGTAAGAAAAGCCAGATAGTGTTTTTCCACTGTCTGGAGAAAATCCAGTTATGTTGACCTTGGATTGTTTTGAACGCTTGATAACACGCATTCCTTTCGAACTATCATAATCTTTAAGCCCATGGATGTTTGAGAGATGTTGTCTACAATATCAGATTGTTATGGTTCTGAGGAATTGGTATTGTTTTCAAAATAGCCACTCGATGTTTACACAAAGTTGGAGCAGAATTCAGAAAATACTTCGTTCGTTCAATTTAAAGACTTGGCAATTTGCCAAGACCTCTTTAAAATCATGGAGCCAGAAGATGAAGAAAGGGCCATGTCTGAGGAACTACAAGGTGGCGAAGTCAAGCCTAGGCAAGTACAACCTGCCTGCCTGAGAGAAACTAAGAAGGAGGAAAACCCGATATGGGAACAAGTTAACCAGTCAATTGAAAGCTACAGAAAACTCATGTATCGAGAAGAAATTGAGAAACAGAAGAAATTAATGGAATCAGTACAGAACGTGATGAAGTGAAATCTAATATGAGCCAACTATGGAACCTCTGCAAAGAGGTTGGAAAGAATCAGAATGTGCTGCTGTGTTCACAGCCGTCTTGGGAAGAACGTTGAAGACATACCCAGTGGTAGGAAGATAAGGTGAAGATATTCAATGGTTTCATGGATGAGGCAGAGGAGTGGTTATCTGAAATGATACCACAACTTACGAGCTTACTAGCTGGAAGTGCGAAGCAACAAGGTGCCAGAATGGAAGATGAAATTACACCACGAGATAATATCTCGAAAATATCTCCACGAGGTTCAAGACATAAATCTGGTTCTGCAGCCAGTTCGGTGTCAAGAGCTTCTGCTTGATTGGGAGTTAAAGCTGATCTAGCTGCTTTCTCAATAGAAGCGGATGCATTGAGGATGAATCATGAGATTGAGCGAGAAGAAGAGGAGATGAAACTAACATAATTACTGTTATATCTAAGTATATACTTAATGTTGGAAACTCTTTTTTTTCTGTTTTTCCTCTCTGAAGATACATTCCAATAGATAGATTAGAAATGTGTTTTATTTTATATATATTTTTTTTAACTTTGTATCGGTCTCTCTTCCAATTAATAATAATTGGTCAAGGGGGCAGAGCGAAATGTATAACAACAGCTACGGAAGTCAACAAGAATTTTTCTACCACGTGTTGGTGTTTAAAAAAAAATTATAATATCTTTATTTTTGGATATTATAATATCACTTTTTGTTTGTTAATTATCTTTTCACGACTTTACACTTTCTGGTCTTTTCTAAGGTCTATTCTGAAGGGGAGATGCCAACAAAACTTAACAGCTGGGGATGACCATCCTTCACCTAGAGTTCTGAGGTTCTTGGTTGCACCATATGAAGTAAAGGTATTAACATGATCCATAATGCAAGACGATAAACAAAAGAAAACTGGAGAAATCACATTCTGTAGCTGGAATATAAGGGGCGCTAATGAACCAATTAAAATGGGTAAGATCTTTGCCCAATTAAAAGCTCTCAACAGTGACATAATTTTTTTACAAGAAACCCATCTGAAACATCAAACACCGATAAGACTGAAGGCAAATTGGATTGGGCAAACATACTACTCTTCATTTACTTCTAAATCTAGAGGCACGGCTATTATCATTCGTAAAGGTATACCATTTAAATTAAACAATACCATAGCAGATAAAGAGGGGAGGTATGTCATAGTCACGGGAGAAATTTATTCTACTCCACTTACTTCGATAAATATTTATGCTCCTAATTTTGACAACCCCCAATTCTTTAGCAAAATTCTGGATACAATTTCAGAACTTAACTATCAAAATGTGATAATTGGGGGAGATTTTAATTGTGTTTTAGATCCATATCTGGATAAATCAGCAAAACAAATTAATATAAAATCTAAAACTAGTGAACTCCTAAATACATACATAAAAAATACCAACATAACAGATGTATGGAGGATCGCTAATCCAGTAGGTAGGGAATATTCATTTTATTCAACGGTACATAAAACATATTCACGTTTTGATTATTTCTGAGTGGACACAAAATTAATTCCATATACATATAATTCTAAATATCATAATAGTATTATTTCTGATCCCCGTTAACCTTTTCTTTAAAATTAGAAGGAATGCCTGATAAAAAATCGTTCTGGAGGTTTAACCCCCAAATCTTAAACAACTCACAAGGTTGCACATATTTAAGAGAGCAGATGATATTCTTCTTTGAGACAAATGATACACCAGACACTTCACCTTCCTTATTATGGGAAACTTTTAAGGCATTTATTAGAGGAACTATAATTTCACATCAAGCTTTCCAAAATAAAAAGAATAACACTGAACAATTGCAGTTAGAACAAGAAATTAGACAATTAGATTTAGAAAATGCCAAAGAACCAACTATAGATAAACATAATAAGATAACAATACTAAACTATAAATTAAATAAAATTTTATCAGCCAGAATAATAAGATTATTTCAAATTACAAAACAAGAAAACTTCGAATTTGGTGATAAACCACATAAACTCTTAGCACGCCAACTGAAAATACAGGAAACAGAAAATACAATTACTAAAATTAAATCAGACAAAGGGGAATTACTAACACTACCTAAAGATATTAATAAAAGATTTGCTCAATTTTATCAAAACTTATATACATCGAAAACCTCTGCAAATAATACGCAAATTACAAATTTCTTAGACAATTGTAATCTTCCAAAATTAAATATGGTGGAACAAGAGGGATTAGGGGCTCAGATTACACTTCAGGAAATAGAAGAAAGAATAAATTTGTTGAAGAATGGCAAAACGCCAGGATCAGATGGCTTTAGTAATGAATTCTATAAAAGATTCTACGAGATAATTTCTCCACGCCTGCAAGATTTATATGTACACGCTTTTAAAGAAAATAAACTACCAGAAACACTAACTGAGTCAACTATTACACTTATACCTAAAAAGGATAAAGATCTAAAAGACCCAGGCTCCTATAGAGCCATAGCACTCCTAAATACAGATAAAAAAATATTAGCAAAGACCCTACCGAGAAGATTGAGTAAATATGTTAGCAAACTAATAAACCCGGACCAAACGGGATTTATACCAAAGAGATACTCATTTAATAATTTGAGACGGCTGTTTAATATAATGTACTCACATAATATTGAAGAAGACCTAGCAATTATTTCATTGGATACAGAAAAAACTTTTGATCAAGTAGTATGGCAATATTTATTCAAAGTATTGAAAAAATATAATTTTTTTGTTTTTTTTTGTGTTTACTTTTGTTAGAGTAAGTACAATAGTCTGGCACTTAAACCTAGAAACATAAATACATATTTTCATTCTTGTACAACTTCATACTTTTGGTTCAATAATAAAAGAACAGTGAGAGAAAAAAGAAATAAAGAGTGTCGGAATAGATAGACAAGCGAGTAGAAACAGAAAGCAAAAGAAATAAAGGACAGAGATGAGAAGTTAAAAGATTGAAAGAAAAGGAAAAAGTAAAGAAAAGAAAGATTAGGAGAGATCAACCTATCTCATATTTTTGCCCATCCGTCACCCAGTTCTAAACCATTTAATTTCTAAGGTTATGTTATGTTGCACCATATGCTTGTAAAAAGTTGATAAAAGGAGACCAAATCTTTAAGAATTGGTCTACTTTGCCTAGTAGGAGGAATCTAATTTCTTCAAGATGTAGCGTTTCAGACATGTTTGAGATCCACATTTTGAATGTTGGCGTAGGTGCATTTTGCCAAAATTTAAGTATGTTTTTTTGCTGTTATTAGACCATAATTAAGAAAAGCTTCTTGGAATATAGTTAGTTTACTTCCCTCTTCCATTGATCCAAAGATAATCAATTCTGTATTGGGGTTCAATTTTGTGTTAAATAGTTTTGTAAAAATTCCAAAAATTTCATTCCAAAATGTATACAGTTTTGTACAAGAGACAAAGGAATGTGCAATAGTGGCATTTTGAGTTAGACATTTGTCGCAGATGGGGGAAACATTTGAAAATATTTAATTCAGTCTTGTTTTTGAATAATATAATCTATATAAATTTTTTAATTGAATTAGGTTATGTCTTACATTCATTGAACATTTGTTTACATATAATAAATTTTTATCCCATCTATCGTTCGGAATTTTTATCAATAACTCTTGTTCCCAGTCTCTTCTAATTGCCTCTGTCGTTTGTGTTTCTATATTTAGAATTATATTATATAAGTAAGATATTAAATTGCTTGATTCTGCCTTTCTATTCATTCCTTCCTCCAATAGATCTGGGGTTAAAGTTTGATATCCTTGTATATACTTTTTCAAATAATCTTGAATTTGAAGGTATTTGAAATATTGATTACTTTTCAAATTATATTTTAGTTGTAGTTGTTGGAATGATAAAAATTTAATATGGGAGATAACTTTATCTCATGGGTAAAATTATTATACGATAAGCCGACGGCTAGAATACTGACTAATAATATATTATCCCCGAAATTCCAATTAGCAAGGGGCAATAGACAGGGGTGCGCATTATCGTCCCTGCTATTTGCACTAGTGATAGAGCCTTTAGCAGAAAGTATAAGAAGTCATCCGAATATTCATGGATATACCAAACACTCAAATAATAAAATCTCATTATATGCAGATGACGTATTATTATATATTACAAATTCGCAAATTAGCATACCAAATATACCAAATTTAATAGAGGAATTTGCTTCCTTTTCAGGATATAGAATAAACTGGAACAAAAGCGAAATTATGACGATAAAACTTCAAGAGCCGACACATCTGTTGAAATTCCCTTTTTGAATTGCAACAGAAAAAAATAAGTATTTGGGCATCCAAATTACTAGGAAATATAAATCATTACTCAACACAAACTATATGCCTTTATTAACTAAATTAAATGGGTTGATTAAATTTTGGAAAACACTGCCGATGTCCTTAATAGGCAGAATAAATACGATAAAAATGATCATCTTACCACAAATACTGTACCTATTTCAATCAATACCAATATACTTACCAAAAAATTCTTTAAAAAACTAGATTCTGATATTACAAACTTCATATGGGACTATAAATCACACATAATTCAAAGAAAACACTTGTGTAAATCTAATGAATCAGGGGGAATGACACTCCCTAACTTATTGTATTACTATTGGGCAGTGAATATTAAACATATAATCTACTGGTTGGACAGCTCTGCCCAACAGGTAGATTGGATAAGAATGGAGAAAGAGGATTGTGCCCCTTACTATATAGGAGCGATCCTTCTTTCCCCGGTGAAACTGAACAATATAATATATAAGAATCCAATTATTCACAGTATAATACGAATTTGCAAACAAATAAAATTAACTTTAAAATCAAGAAATTTATCGCTTCTTTCTCCAATAGCTAATAATCCCTCTTTCAAACCATCTATTATTGATTAAACGTTTATCCATTGGGAAAGAATAGGAATTAAAATGATGGGAGATATGTATGAAATGGGAACACTTTTATCATTCCAACAATTACAACTAAAATATAATTTGAAGAGTAATCAATATTTTAAATATCTTCAAATTCAAGATTATTTGAAAAAATACAGTAAACACAAGGATATCAAACTTTAACCCCAGATTTATTGGAGGAAGGAATGAATAGAAAGGCAGAATCAAGCAATTTAATATCATACTTATATAATATAATTCTAAATATAGAAACACCAACGACCGAGGCAATTAGAAGGGACTGGGAACAAGAGTTATTGATAAAAATTCAGAACGACAGATGGGAAAAAAATCTATTATATGTACATAAATGTTCAATTAATGTAAGATAACCTAATTCAATTTAAAATTGTACATAGATTATATTACTTGAAAACTAGACTGAATAAAATATTTTGAAATGTTTCCCCCATCTGTGACAAATGTCTAACTCAAAATGCCACTATAGCACATTCCTTTGTCTCTTGTACAAAACTGCATACATTTTGGAATTAAATTTTTGGAACTTTTAGAAAACTATTTAACACAAAATTGAACCCCAATACAGAATTGATTATCTTTGGATCAATGGAAGAGGGAAGTAAACTAACTATATTCCAAGAAGCTCTTCTTAATTACGGTTTAATAATAGCAAAAAAACTTATACTCAAATTCTGGAAAAACGCAACCACGCCAACGTTCAAAATGTAGATTTCAAATATGTTGGAACTACATCTTGAAGAAATGAGATTCCTCCTACTAGTCAAAGTAGACCCATTCTTAAAGACTTGGTCTCCTTATATCAACTTTTTACAAGCATATGGTGCAACATAACATAACCTTAGAAATTAAATGGTTCAGAACCTGGTGACGGGTGGGCAAAAATAGGAAATAGGTATATCTCTCCTAATTTCTCTTTTCTCAACTTTCCCTTTTTCCCTCAATCTTTTTAGCTTTTCATCTCTGTTCTTTATTTCTTTCGCTATCTGTTTCTACTCGCTTGTATATCTATTCTGACACTCTTTATTTATTTTTTCTTTCACTGTTCTTTTATTATTAAATTAAAAATACGAAGTTGTACAAGAATGGTAATATGTATGTATGTATTAGGTACTCAAGAACCACACTATTGTACTTACTTCTAAAAAAATTAAAAAAAAAAAAAAGAGGAGATGAAGCATCAAGAAGAGATGACGCGACAAAAAGAAGAGATGAGGCGACATCAGGAGCAGCAGAGGTGACGAAAGGAACAACTGAAACTAGATACAAAGATGGCGGTGGCCAAATCAAAGAAGGAGCTACTGGAAAGTGAGGGTTCAAGATGCAGTTCTAGAACATCGAAGGCGATGAACTCCGATTTGGGACCAAGAGAAAAAATTACTCCAATAGAGTCAGCAGTTGCATCAATTCCACAATCGAGGTCCATCGGATTTCATGGCTTTGAAAACCCATTGGAACAGAGTAAGATGGGTAAAACCTCTTCTCAGCAAATGAGTGTTAGATCGAAACAAACTACTTACGGAGCATCTGTGGGTGCTCGGGACAAACCAATAGCGGACCACGCTTTTCCGAGGCCTGGTGCACAGGCTCAAGCAAACCAATTTGAGTCACAGAGGCCTGTTTATTAACAGGTGGAGCCAAGCCAAGGTTATCAGGATGGAATATTGGCATTTGTGAAAAGGCAAACTGAATTCAATCAGATCATAGCTCAACAAAATACCTCTCTCACTCTACCACCAGCTGAAATTCCTACATATGATGGAGATCCTTTGCAGTATGAAGCTTTCATAAGGGCATTAGAAGAAGTATTAGAAACAAAAGTTACAGATGAAAAGGAGGGCTCACACTTTCTAGTGAAGTACACAAGCGGAGATGTTCAAACACTGGTGGAAAGTTGTCAAATTGAGCCAGGCAGCCATTGCTATAAAAAGGCGAGAAGATTACTTAAAGAACATTTTGGCAATGAACAGACAATTGCTAACGTATACATGGAGAAGGCCCATAATTGGAAAGAAATCAAGCCAGAAGATGGGAAGGCATTGAGTAAATATGCAATATTTCTGAGAGGTTGTTGCAGCTTGATGAGAAATCTCGGCCACATGGAGGAAATGAATCTTGCGAGTAATACTAGAATCATCATTAGCAAGTTGCCCAGAAGAATGAGAGAAAGGTGGAGATATGAAGCAGGCATAATAATGGATGAAAGGAAGCAAGTAGCCAGGCCACCAGGCCTAGTGGAATTCTTAGAAAGGTAAGTACGGTACATGTTAGAGCCACACTACGGGACTATTGAAGATTATAAACCAATTGCAACAAACAAAGGTTCTACCTTTACCAAAATTGAAGAAATATCAGAACCTATGAGAAGTAGTTTTGCTATAGAAACATAGAAACATAGAAAATAGGTGCAGGAGGAGGCCATTTGGCCCTTCTAGGCAGCACCGCCATTCAATATGATCATGGCTGATTGTCCGCTATCAATAACCCATGCCTGCCTTCTCCCCATATCCCTTGACTCCACTAGCCCCTAGAGCTCTATCCAACTCTCTCTTAAATCTATCACAACCAGACCTGTGGAAAAGACAGATAGAATGAAAGGAAATGTATCTATTAGCAAGCAAATAGTATTTTGTTTGTTATGTGATGAAGTTGGTCATAAGATGGTGTCGAAGATTCAAGATGAAAGAATATGAAGATAAGGGATTTCTTGAAAGAGAAGGGAATCTGTTTTGGATGTTTGAAAACAGGACATATGGTGAGAGACTGTAAGAATCCTATGATTTGTTATAAGTACAGGCAATATCATCCTGAAGCACTTCACACTGAAGAGGAGCTACCAGAGTATTGGGAAGAAGAAGAACTGGAACAAATAGAAGAAGAACTATCAGAGCAAATAGAAGAGGATGAACCAGAGCAAACGGAACAGAAGAAGAAGCCAACTACAATTGATGCTGTCACCTCGCCTCAAGTAACTGTTCATATCGGGGCCCGGGTTGAAGCTTGTAATTTTCTATCTTACCAGTACAGGTAAGGAATAGCAAGACCAATGCAGTGTTGCAAACATGTGCTTTTCTGGATCACGGAAGTTCGACTACCTTTTGCACAGAAAACCTGACGAGAAGGCTGAACATCACAGGAGAAGAGACTAAGATTCGATTACGTACCATGACTAAAGATAAAGCGAGCAGGAGTCATTACATTACGAGTATGGAGATATCCAGTTTGGATGAAGATAATTTTATACCAATGGCCTTACCTGAAGGATGTCAAGATATCTGAAATAGATTCTAGTGTTGATCTACTTATCGGAACGAATGTTTTGAAGACTTTGGAATCTATACAGATTGTGAGGAACCAAGGTGATGGACCGTATGCTACAAAAACCCGACTTGGATGGGTTATCTATGGCTCTTTGAAAAGGAATAATGAAAACGAGAATCAGAAGAACTATCCTACCATTGCTGTTAATCAAATATCTACTGATAAATTAGAAAAGCCGGTGATGAAGCCATACGATCATGACTTCAATGAAAGTACCAGCAAGGAATCTGTAGAGATGTTTAATGAAGAGTTGAAGTTCATGGATAGTATGAACTACTCAGTAAAGATTGACGGACACTATTGTCTGGACTTACCTTTCAAACAAGAAAGTGTTAGTCTATCGAATACTAACCAGTCAGAGCAATGCAACCAGACTTTGAAACGCAAGTTTGGCGAGAATACTAAATTTCATGAAGTAAGAATCTCTTTGAAGAATAATTTCTACAAGGATGATTATTTAAAATCCATGTCTACTGAGCAGGAAGCAATTCAATCTGTAGAACATCTGACTTCCCTTTGCAATAAGGGAGGATTCACACTTTTCAAGTGGATCAGAGACAATTATGAAAGCATTCCACTAGATGATAGAGCCATAGAAACCAGAGAGTTGGATTTGGACAGAGACGATCTGCCAATGGAAAGAGCATTGGGAGTTACTAATGATGTGCAACTGAAATATGTTAACACAGAAGAAAATCCAGCGGATGAAGTTTCCAGAGAACTGACAGCGAGCCGCTTCTTAAGCGAGAAGAGATAGACCATTGAACTAAAATATCTCTGTAAGCCAGACAGAGAATGGCCAAAGCTTGAGCTGGGATTTGAAATCTCTGCTAATGATCCAGAAATTAAATCAAACCTAACGGCAAACTTTATTGCAAAAAATCCTGTTATTCTTGTGAAGAATTTTCACACTACAACATTACTGTTACAACACATGCATGAGTTGATCGGACATGGAGGAAGACGTTTCATGCTATCAAAGCTTTGGACTGTTATGTTTTGGACTATATATTGGGTATCATGCCTGATTTTAAGGGTTTGGTGCGCACGATACGACTTTAATCTAAAACCAGTGTTTTAATAAGATTTATAATCAAGTTATACTTACTTCTAGAAGGCGAAAATGAAGATGGAAGAGTCGATGACGAATTCTGATTGTGGATATATAGTGCCTATTATTTTTTCCTCATTAGTAGTGGTTAGCATCCCCGCCTGTCACGCGGGAGACTGGGGTTCAATTCCCCGACGGGGAGCCAGACCGGGGTTTAATTCCCTGATTTTTTTTGCTTCTTGATATATGTTAAGCCTTCATGGCTACTTTTTAAATGTTTATTAACAATTGCTTCGTTATATACACAGAACAATTAGGGGCTGGTATGTAGTGGCCATTTGGCTTGTTTTGTGTGTCATTAACTATGGCATCTGTCTTTAAATTTTAGACTGCCCGTTATATTGTGGGTGGGATTTATGACATTTTATGGCGTGTTTGGAGCTAAGTTTCTTGCGCAGAAGCTTAGTTTTTAGTTTAGTTTGGGACCAGCATGGGGAAGGAATACCCTTTGATCATGCGAAGTGTAATGGAGACACGAGGAGTTTTCTAATCTTTAATGCAATAAGCTGGAGTTCGATTAAGATTATAGTGTACAAGTCGGAAGAAGTTTGGATGTACCTTATTGTTTTTCATCAACAATAAAGAATTTATTAATCAAAAGGACTGTGTTTTGAGGATTTATCTGTGAAGAAGCTCTGAAGGTCCCCGACGGAGAGCTTGCATGCGTACAAAGACATTCCCCTTAACCATGCAGTCCATTTAGCGGCTAGAGAGAGTAATCTCTGGAACGATATAAAAATCTGCCGCTACAGGTAGACGGAATGAGAAGAAGCAATATAAACTGGAGGGCACAAGAACAGACAGATATGTGCATAATTTATAAAACTTGTCATAAGTCCATAAGTCATAGGAGCCAAAATTAAGCCATTCGGCCCCTCGTGGCTAGCTAAAGAATTGGATACGAAAGGATATAGGATTCTGGACTTCAATAATAGTGTCAGGAAGTACAGAGCAAGGAGGTGATGATCAAATATTATACATACCAGTTTAGGCACAATTGTAAGATTGTGTCTAGTTGTAGGCATAACACTTTAGGAAACATGTAAACTTGTGGCAGTGGCAGTGAAAATGACATGGCTGGTATTTGTGGTAGTGTACAATGTTTTTTGACTAGCTTTTGTTAGGTTTCTATGACTCAATATATAGAAATGCTAGCCAATTTATAATATATACGCTCCAATGTATTTAATAAAACATAAGACAGCTATTTTTTAATTATATCAATATCCATCAAATAGCTGCCTCATGCTTAATGTTGTGGATATGAACAGTGAAATGATTCAACGTAACCTCAAATAGGGCAAATATACAGAATGATTTTACAGGAGCTATTATTTTTCAGAGTTACTCATTGCATAAATATAGTTGCCTTTTGCATAACATGATAAACTTGCGATACAATTTTGATTGGCTCGTGGACCCCCTTGACAATAATTGATTTCAACCAAATTTTGTATGAGTGTTCCAATTAGGAAGTTTAATGCAAACATTTTTTTTTAAATAGGGCTCCAGAAGCACCTAATGTAAAGGCTTTGCAGAGAGTACAGAAGAGATTCAGTTCCATATGTTGGACTTTACTAATGTGGATAAATTGAAGAAATACAAATTATTTTCCTTGGAACACGGAAAGTTATAATGGGATCAAATAAAAATATTTCAAATCATGAAAGACAGAATCAGAATAGATTTTGAAAACTGTTCTCATAGGCAAGGATTGAAGGTGATTCGTAAAAGAACCAGACGGAAAATGTTGGGGATACAAGAAGCTGCAGATGGAATCTTTAGCAAAACACAAAGTGCTGGAGAAACTCAGCAAGCCAGGCAGCATCTGTGGAGGGAATGGACAGGCAACGTTTCAGGATCAGACCCTTCAAAGACACGTTCTTCAAAGAAACCTTGCCTAACCATTCTCTCCACGGGTATTGCCGTCCTGTTTAGTTCCTCCAGCACTCTGTGTTTTGATGAGGAAAACTTCACACATTGAATGATAATGACATAGAAGGTGCTACATACGATAATTGTGGTCACAGATTCATTTGCAGCATTTTACGGGAAACAGGCCAAATATCTGAAAGCAAATAATTTACAAAGTATTGGGAAATGAGATAAGAGAAAGGGACCAGTGGGTTTGTAGAGTGGGTACAGATTTTATTAACCAAATGGCTTCATGCTATGCTGCAACGTTCTCTCATTCTGTATATACGTATTCAATTCAACACTTTTCCTTCCATTAATCTATTGTGTGTGAGAACTTTATATTTATTTTTGAGTGATAATTTACCCATAACCGCTTTCCAACTGTTCCAATTTTTGTTTAGGGTTTTTCCATTCAGATTTTTTTTTGTTTCTACAATATATTCACCTTTGATGGCAGTCCCTCTGTTGCTAATATATATTCTTTCTTAGTGAGGCCAGAACCATACATAATACCCAAGGTATTAGATAGAGCTCTTAAAGAGAGCAGAGTCAAGGGATATGGGGGGAAGGCAGGAACGGGGTACTGATTGTGGATGATCAGCCATGATCACAGTGAATGGCAGTGCTGGCTCGAAGGGCCGAACGGCCTAATCCTGCACCTATTGTCTATTGTCTATTTTAAGTTATCATTACCTGTGTAATTTCTATTAGAATCCATGTACTCAAAACCTCACATAAGATGAACCTTACGTTTGTCTTCGTAAATACTTACTATACCTGCAGATTACATTTCAGAGAATCTTTCGATATTTACAGTTTAAAATTTAAAAACGGTCCTTTTGAACGGCAATACTTTGAAATGTTCAAACGATCCATGTTCTCCATGGGTGTTGCCTGACCTGCTGAGTTACTCCAGTACTTTGTGATTTTCTTTTAAATGTTCCATCATTGAAAAGACACAAGGAACAAATAGCAGGCAATAATAGACCTGCCTGATAACATAACTCCATCATTGTCATTGTAAGTTTACCCTCTATAAGTTCACAATGGCATGATATCAATGAATACATGCACCAATGATGTCTTCCTCTTCTTCTTCTTACGTATGGCGTGCACAGCCTAAAGTTGTAGGACTACTTGTTCTATTTGATCTTATTTGATTGTGCACGCCGGGTTGATTGCATTCATCGAAACAGGGTGGATCACGTGAAGGTTGCAATCTCCCACCTCACTAATGATGTAAACACCCCATGTTACTGTTGTGTATCCACTTTTTATTGGACTTTGTAGTTTAGTGTATTGTCACAAGTACCAACATTAAAGTTACACAAAAGACTTAGATGCTGCTGCACCCGCTGAGTTTCTCCAGCCTTTTGTGTAACCCTCGATTCTCCAGCATCTGCAGTTCCTTCTTTAATACCAACATTAAAGTGTTGCTTGCTATTGAGTCAGTGGAAAGATTATACATGATTACAATCGAGCCGTCCACGGTTTGCAGATACAGGAGAAATATAATAACGTAGAGTGCAAGATAAACTACAGCAAAGTCCGATTAAAGATAGCCTGAGGGTCTCCAATGAAGTCTATGGCAGCTCAGGACTGCTCTCTTGTTGGTGATAAGATGGTTCAGTTGCCTGATAACAACTGGGAAGAAACAGTCCATGAATGTGGAGGTGTGCGTTTTCACACTTCTGCACCTCTTGCCTGATGGGAGTGGGGAGAAGAGGGAGTGACCGTTCCTTGACTGGCAGCGTGAAGTGTAAATGGAGTCAATGGAAAGGAAAATCGTTGCTATGATGATCTGGGCTGCATCTACAAAATGGTAATGAGGTAAGTTGTGTCGGCTGGGCAAAGAACCAAAGGGTTTCAAGGTTCCATCCTCTGTCATCACGGGATCAGGGTCAGAGTCTGTCACAATCACTTCTTGCCTTTTTATTATTTCTCCCAGTTTGAATATTTGTACACACAATAAACTGCAAATGCTGGTTTACAAATAAAAAACGCAGCATGCTGGTGTAACTCAGCAGGTCAGGCAGCATCTCTGGAGGTCAAGGACAGGCAACGCTTCGAGTTGGGACTTCAGATTCCTGTCTGAAGAAGGGTTCTGACCCAAAGCCTTGTCTACCCATGTCCCCCAGAGATGCTGTCTGACCTGCTGAGTTACTCCAGCACTTTGTGTTTTTCTCATATTTGTAATTGGCACTGGCTGCATGTTAAGAGGTTGGTTTAGTACTTCCCTTAATGTCCCACACTCATTATATACCAGCTCCTCTTCCTGTGACTGGGTCTTCTTTAATTGAGCCGTCATAAGACATGCACTGCCAGGTTTGGACAGGCTGGCAGTGTGGTCAGCTGCTCTCTGAGTCACAGATTATTTTTTCTAATTTCCCTTTTAGCCCCTACTGATTCTTATAGACATCAGTACATTGTTGCACAGAGTGGATCCTCACCATAGTCACTATATTCCCGTTATTCCCTTATTTCCTTTATCCTGTATATGTATACTCTGGACGGCTTAATTGTAATCATATATTGTTTTTTTCCGCTAACTGGATTGCTGTCAGAGAAATCAATCGAGGAATCGGACTCAAGGAGAGCGAGACTTTATTACGTGGTATCACGGAGGAACTGCCCCGGGGGATAGTTCCTCAAGAGTACAGACGGCCCAGATTTATACAATACGTAGAATAACGTAGAGTGCAAGATAAACGACAGCAGTCCTATTAAAGATAGTCAAAGGGTCTCCAATGAGGTAGATGGCAGCTCAGGACTGATCACTTGTTGGTAATAAGATGGTTCAGTTGCCTGATAACAACTGGGAAGAAACAGTCCCTGAATCTGGAGGTGTGCGTTTTCACACTTCTGCACCTCTTGCCTGATGGGAGAGGGAGTGACCGCGGTGAGACTGGTCCTTGATTGGGCTGGAGGCCTTGCCGAGGCAGCGTGAAGTGTAGATGGAGTCAATGGAATGGAGGTTGGTTTGAATGATGGTTGGGGGGGCTGCATCCACAATTCTCTGCAATTTCTTGCAGTCTTGGATGTAGCTGTTCCCAAACCATGCTCTGATGCATCCTGACAATCGTACTTAGAGGCTGAATCCTGCACCCTAAACACCATAGATCCTTGGTGCACCCTGTGCTAATGCTTTGGAATTTTGAGTTTCCAAATAAAAGTAATAATGAGTCGTTTCTGAAACATGTCTTGCTGGACCTCCTCTAGTTGAAAGTTTTGGCAGCACAACACCAATCAGCAGCGGGCGGCATGGTGGCACAGTGGTAGAGTTGCTCCCTTACAACGCTTACAGCGCCAGAGACCCGGGTTCGATCCCCACTACGGGTGCTGCTGTACGGAGTTTGTACCTTCATCTCGTGACCTGCCAAATAATCCATTATAAAACCCATTATGAGTTTTCTCCGAGATCTTCGGTTTCCTCCCACACTCCAAAGACGTGCAGGTTTGTAGGTTAATTTGACATAAATGTAAAATAGCCCTAAGTGTGTGTGGGATAGTGTTAATGTGTGGGGACCGCTGGTCGGTGCGGACTCGTTGGGCCGAGGGGACTGTTTCCGCCCTGTATCTCTTAACTAAACTAAACTAAATTACATAAAGTCTAGACTTTTGACTATTTAACAGAAATTGTTAAGAAAATTGCCTGTTACTGATTCACACTTTAATACACCCAGATGTATGCCTTCCGGCTCAACAGAAAATATAAGAGAGAAAGGGAAATTCAATTCTAACTTAATTCTTCTGTCAAACAAAATACTTCAAACTGTCAACCAACTTTAAATTTATGTTAATGGGCTTTCTGTCAAATAAACTACTTTCTCCAAGTGCAAAAAAGAATTACAAATGCTGGAATCAGTCACGGTCATTGAGTCATACAGTGAGGAAATAGGCCCTTTGGCCCAACTTGCCGACACTGACCAACATGTCTCATCTACACTAGTCCCAATTGCATGTGCTTAGCCCATATCCCTCTAAACCTGTCCTATCCACGTACCTGTCTAAATGTTTCTTAAACATTGCAATAGTCCCAGCCTCATCTACCTGCTCCGACAGATTGTTCCATACGCCCACCACCGTTTGTGTGAAAATGTTACCCCTCAGATTCTTATACAATCTTTCCCCCTTCACCTTAAACCTATGCTCTCTGGTCCTCGATTCTCCTACTCTGGGCAAGAGATTCTGTGTGTCTACTCAATCTATTTCTTTCATGATTTTATACGCCTGTATGAGATCAAATTCTGAAATAAAAGCAGAAAATACGTGAAATATTTAGCAGTCTAGGCAACATCTGTGGACCGAAAAACAGTTAATGTTTCAAGTCAAAACAACTTCCAATAGAATGCGGACAAAGGTTGATTGATTGATTAATTGACCCTCCGGCTCACTGGATCCACCCCGACTATCGATCACCAGTTCACACTAGTCCTACGTTATCCTACTTTTGAATCCATACCTACCAACTAAGACCAACTTACAGAGGTCAATAAACCCATTATAATTTGCCTGTTTGCAAACATTGCCCAGTGGGCACTGACCTCCCAACCATCGAAGGGATCTACAAGAGTCGCTGGCTAAAAAAAGCAGCCAGCATCATCAAGGACCCACACCATCCTGGCCACACTCTCACTTCACTCCTGCCATTGGGAAGAAGGTACAGGAGCCTGAAAACTGTAACGTCCAGATTTAGGAGCAGCTTCTTCCCTGCAACCATCAGGCTATTAAACACGACAACCTCCAAAAAGGCTCCAAACAATATAGACTTGTGGCGATAAAATCTCTTGACTCCTCAAACCTGCATGTCTTTGGGATGTGGGAGGACACCAGAGCACGCAGAGGAAACCCACACAGCCACAGAGAGAACGCGCAAACTCCACACAGAAAGCACCCAAGGATAGGAGTAAACCCGGGTCTCTGGTGCAGTAAGGCAGCAGCTCTATTAGCCACACCATGATCTAGTTTATTTTAGAGATACAGCGTGGAAACAGGCCCTTGAGTCTGCACTGAACAGCAATCCCCGCACATTAACACCATCCTACACACCCTGGGGACAATTTAGATTTATACCACGCCAATTAACCTACAAACCTGCACGTCTTTGGATTGTGGGTGGAAACCGAAGATCTCGGAGAAAACCTACTCGAGAACGTACAAACTCCGTAGACAAGCACCCATAGTCAGGATCGAACCCGGGTCTCTGGCGCTGTGAGGCAGCAACTCTACCGCTACACCGCTAACTCTCTTTTTCTTGTCCAGTGCCCTAAGTCGGGTAAGCCGTGTGAGACACAGTTCTATGAGCAACTCATATCTGTGGTACATTGCTCAAATTGTCATTCTCCAAGTCTGACCCTGGACAAAGGTTGTTTGTAAATGCACACACCCATAAGTAATCCAGATATTTGCTGCCATTTGCACATGGTCACATTCCAACAGGAACAATGCCAGATGAGGAATAGCAGGACTTGATTCAGGAAAACAAGCATTCAGATTCATTTTCTTCCTCTTTAATTCGAGTCTATGCGTACAAATCTCATGACGGATCCAGTTCGTTCCATGCAGATCAGTGTTTCAATTGCATGAACAATATCATTACGAGAGCAAGTCTAGCCTAACAATCTGATTCAGAGCTGAGCGAACAGCCTTGACAGTTGGTGTTGTGTAGTCAGCATTTTTCACATGTAATTTTCGGAGAACACCGCACAAGGACAAAGGCCTTATGTCAACTATTCCTTTGTTTCATAGAGGCTTTCAGCAGCAGGGCAACTCATTTTAATCTCATCAACACAGGGAACTGATTTCTACAACATCACACACTCAGTTTATTGTATATTCAATCTTCCAAGACATGGCGCACAGAGTATTTTAAGCATTACGCCAGTGAATCAATCATTTGAGGTATAGCATCATGAGAGGAATAGATAGGCGAAACACACAGTCTTTGGCCCAGAGTAGGATAATCGAGAACCAGAAGCCACGGGCTTAAGGTGAGAGGGGAAAGATTTAATAAGAACCTGAGGGGCAACTTTTTCACACAGAGTGTTGTGGGTTTATGGAACGAGCTGCCAGAGATAGTTGTGGCAGGTACTAGAACAACAACATTTAAAATACATTTGGTCAAGTACATGGGTAGGAAAGGTGATATGGGTGATATACAGGCATGTTGGACTAGTATAGATGATGCATCTTGTTCGGCACGGGTAGGTTGGGCTGAAGGGCCAGTTTCCATGCTGGATGACCCTACGAGGGTGAATTTTGATTCAGTGCAATGTTGTGTAATAGTTAAAGAAAAATCAGCAACATGTTTTGTTTGATTCATAATTGTGCTCTCACCAAAATTTCCACGTATCTGCTGCCAATTTCATTAGGATGTGCAGTGAGTACAGGACAGTGGGATGCACCCAAATTATGTTCTAAAGTAATATGTATCTAGTTCCCAAGGTCATCTTTTAAATTATGTTATTTCTGAATATGATTTCTTTTAATTTCACTTTCAAGGCTAACGGGATAATTTGGAACAATGCCACAATCTCCACAGACAATTCATGTTAGTTACTAAGCTGTAAATGCTATAGCATTTCATACAGAGCCCATATCAAATATGAATTTGTATCAATCATCAGATTCTGCACGTACACAATCCAGGATAATAAGAACCCACATGGCTACTGAAGGTACCCAAAATGGGACAGATGAAGGGTCTCGACCTGAAACGTCACCCATTCCTTCTCTCCAGAGATGCTGCCTGACCCGCTGAGTTACTCCAGCATTTTGTGTCTACCCAAAATGGGAGTTATTTTCTTATTCAGAAGTAAGGTGACGGACCAAATAGACCCATAATTACATTAGTGTGAGACTCCAGATGGGTCACTTGGCAATCAAGGACTTTTGGTCAGACAGGAGAAAAAATCATTTTTGGACAGTGGGCAGCCCATGAAAAGCATCCTGGTTTGTCTAGAGTCTAATACTGTGAATCTCACTCTGAAGAAGGGTCTCGATTAGAAACGTCACCTATTCGTTGGCTCCAGAGATGATGCCTGACCCGCTGACTTACTCCAGCTTTTTGTGTCTGGGTACTGTGAATAGTTTGTGTAGTTTAATTTATTGTCACGTGTATCGAGGTACAGTGAAAAGCTTTTTCGTTGTGTGCTATTTTTTTTAGAGAATTTTGCTAAACTTTAACTGTTCAGCTTGTCGACGTATTGCGAAACTTAAGAAGCCACACGGTCTTTAGGAAAGCTTTGGCCGAATGATTGGAGCATTCTGTGCAGATATCTGTTTCTTTGTGCGTGATGTTATTATCTGTTACTGCAAAACCAACAGCGCTGATGTAAAGGTCTGAGTAATGTAATTTAGGCAGGTTCGATAAAATCGTAACCCCCTGAATAAACTGTTTAAGGAACTAAGATATGTTGCACATATTTGTATTTGTTCGGCAGTATATAAACCCGGGCCGTCTGTATGTTTGTGGGTTGAGGTATGCTTGAGGTATTCTATCTCCCGGGGCAGTTCCTCCGTCATATCACGTAAAGACTATTATCGCTCTCCACAAGTCTGCGTCCTCGATTACTTACTCGCTGAGTTACTCCAGCTTTTTGTGTCTACCCGCGATTGATTTCTCGGATAATCTGGCGTAGTATGACAGGGAAAACATTGCTCGGAGAGAAAGAACCGGTCGTGACCCAGACTTGAGGCAGTACGCCAAGAGCGGACGGGAAGAAAAAAATCCCTCGAGAGAAAGGGTAAGGGAAACGGGGACATAGGATTAGATCCCAACTAAATCCAAGTAAAATTAAGTAGAAGATAAAAGGTTCAGACTTTGGAGCAGTGACTTTATGAACTGAGCTCTTAAGAGTTCGTAAGAGTACAATTTAAAATAGTAAGATAGAGTAAGAAATTATAGCCAGAATATTTTAGTTGTTTAAGATTTGTGAAGTTTAAAATACCAAAATGGGTACACGTACAGGATAAAGGAAATAAGGGCATAAAAGGAATATAAAAGGGTTCACTTACAATCAGTTTACACAGAAGGTGACAAAAATCGCAGAGGAATAAAATAGAAGATTCGGCATGAGATATTAACACTGCGTGAGATATTAATTGGCAGAGCTTGTGATGCTAATTAAAATCTAGAGACAGGAGAATATCTCCTTTGACTATCTTTAATCGGACTATGCTGTCGTTTATCTTGCACTCTACTTTATTCTACCTATTATATAAATCTGGGCCGTCTGAACTCTTGAGGAACTATCTCCCGGGGCAGTTCCTCCGTGATACCACGTAATAAAGTCTCGCTCTCCTTGAGTCCGATTCCTCGATTGATTTCTCTGACAGCTATCCAGTCAGCGGAAAAAACAATATATGATTACAATTAAGCCGTCCAGAGTATACATATACAGGATAAAGGAAATAAGGGAATAACGGGAATATAGTGACTATGGTGAGGATCCACTTACAATCAGGTTTCACAGAAGGTGACAAAAATCACAGAAGGATGAAATATAGAAGATTAGGCATGAGATATTAGCGCTGCGTGAGATATTATTTGGAAGAGGGTGTGATACGAATTAAAATCTAGAGACAAGAGAATAGATCATCGATTAAACAAATGCTAAAATTAATCCACTCTGTGCAACAATGTACTGATGTCTATCACAATCAGTAGGGGCTAAAAGGGAAATTAGAAAAAATAATCGGTGACTCAGAGAGCAGCTGACCACACTGCCAGCCTGTCCAAACCTGGCAGTGCATGTCTTATGACGGCTCAATTAAAGACGCAGTCACAGGAAGGGGAGCTGGTATATAATGAGTGTGGGACATTAAGGGAAGTACTAAACCAAACTCTTAACATGCAGCCAGTGCCAATTACAAATATGAGAAAAACACAAAGTGCTGGAGTAACTCAGCAGGTCAGACAGCATCTCTGGGGGACATGGATAAACAAGGCTTTGGGTCAGAACCCTTCTTCAGACAGCAATCTGAAGTCCCAACTCGAAGCATTGCCTGTCCTTGACCTCCAGAGATGCTGCCTGACCTGCTGAGTTACACCAGCACGCTGCGTTTTTTATTTGTAAACCAGCATTTGCTGTTTATTGTGTGTACAAATATTCAAACTGAGAGAAATAATAAAAAGGCAAGAAGTGATTGTGACAGACTCTGACCCTGATCCCGTGATGACAGAGGATGGAACCTTCAAACCCTTTGGTTCTTTGCCCAGCCGACACATCTTACCTCATTACCATTTTGTGGACACAGCCCACCCAGATCATCACAGCAACCATTCTCCTTTCCATTGACTCCATCTACACTACACGCTGCCTCGGCAAGGCCAGCAGCATAATCACCCTGGTCACTCCCTCTTCTCCCCTCTCCCATCAGGCAAGAGGTACAGAAGTGTGAGAACGCACACCTCCACATTCAGGGACTGTTTCTTCCCAGCTGTTATCAGGCAACTGAACCATCCTATCACCAAGTAGAGAGTGGTCCTGAACTACCATCATTGGAGACCCGCGAACTATCCTTAATCGGACTTTTCTGGACTTTATCTTGCAGTAAACATTATTCCCTTTATTCTGCATCTGTACACTGTGGACAGCTCTATTGTAATAATGTATAGTCTTTCCTATGACTGAATAGGACACAACTAAAGGCTTTTCACTGTACCTCGGTACACATGACAAGAAACTAAACTAAATTAGAACCCATCACGACTAGGTACAATGCCCAGGGTGATATTCTTTTTACACACTAATCTATTTGTAGTTTGTTGGTTGTTTGTTTGTTTGTTTTTTGCACAAAGTCCGCAGGCACTGCCACTTTTCATTTCACTGCACATCCCGTATGTGTATGTGACGAATAAACTTGACTTGACTTGACTACTTCAAATCAAGTTAGCTTTCAGGCCTGCTCTATTTAAAGACTGCCCTTTTGATTTTTTTCACATGTGCCAAGTCCAAACAATTCCATTTTAAGCTGAAGGAAATGGGCAAACTCCACATTTGTCTCTGCATTAGCTCCTCACAGAACGTAGAACAGCATAACATAAGAACAGGCCCTTTGGCCCACAATGTCTGTGCTGAACACGATGCCTCGTCTGCCTGCATTTGAGCCATATCCTTCAATTCCCTGCAAATCCATGTGCCCATTTAAAAGCCTCTCAAATGCTGCTGTCATATTTGCCGCAACCCGCACTTATGGCAGTGGGTATCAGCCACCTCCGCCTAATCAATCTGCCTGAGCTCCCAGTTGCAAAACACTTCCCACACTGACCTTGCTGCCCTGGGCCTCTTCCACTGTCTGAGGGAGGCCCAGCCAAAATTGGAGGAACAGCACCTCATATTTTGCTTGGGCAGCTTACACCCCATCGGTGTGAATATTGACTTCTCTAACTTTTTTTTTTTTTTTTTTTTAATTTTTTTTATTATAGAAACAATATATACAGAGTACACTCTTATACGGCATTAAAAATTATATAATATACAAAATTATATAATATTGATTATCAATTGATACTGTTTGTGTTATTTGTAATGTTATCCATTATACATTTCCTGGTTATTTATTTTGTATAATTGGGAGTGTATGTAGTATATTCCTAAAATAAGCAATATACTCACACTTCTCATACCACACATATTTCTTCTAATTACCAAATACAAATCCCCCCTAATATAACTACATAATACCCAATCTTAACCAAACTTCTATGATATTCATGATATTTTCATAATATTAAGAGTGTTTGTATTATTATTAACTTTATATTTCAAAATTATTATATAGTTGAAAATGCACAATTTTATATAATTACAAATTTAAGACATCTGTAATATTTTCATACAACTAATAATAGGTGTATTCATACTAATATTAAGAATATATATAATATGTTTCTATACTTTTTTTCCCTACTTAAAGATAGAAAGATAGAGATAGAAAGTAGAAAATAGAAAAGAAAATGTGAAAAGTTTGGTGGAGATTAAAATATTACTAAATAATTAAGTAAACCTAGCTTTCCCTCTCTCTCCATCCCACCCCCTTCCTAGTTCTCCGACCAGTCTAACTGTCCCCCTGGTTAAATTTTATCTCTGTATGCTTTATGTCACCTTCTCCTAGCTAACAACGACCTATTCTACATTTCCTTGAGCTGCATCCCTTTTGATGTCTTGTTTTTACACCTTACATTTCCTTATATCTGTGTCTCCATCTCCCCTGAGTCTCAGTCTGAAGAAGGGTCTCGATCCAAAACGTCACCCATTCCTTCTATCCAGAGATGCTGCCTGTCCAGGATAGTGCTAGTGTTATGGGGATTGCTGGTCGGTGTGGACTTGGTGTGCCGAAGGGCCAGTTTTTGTGCTGTATCTCTAAACAAAAATAAAGAAACCCTTGCGTTCATCCGTTACCATCCATTTAAGGAAGAGCTCATTAATGCCAGGGGAAGTCTATCCCCTCGATGTGCCAAGTAGGTCCTATTTTTGTTCTGGAAATTGAGCAATTTGTGCAGGTTGTCTCAGATATGGAACCAGCAGTTAATTAAATGTAGACCCCACAACATCCTGCGTATCTGGACAAGCTGCCCCCAATAAACTGGAATGCATGAAAACAAATAATAAAAAAAGAAGATAGACACAAGAAGCTGGAGTAACTCAGTGGGTCAAGCAGCATCTTTGGAGAAAGGGAATAGCTGACGTTTCGGGTCGAAACCCAGCTTCAGACTGAGAGTTGGGGAAAGGGAAGCGAGAGATATAGACGGTGATATCGAGAAATATAGAACAAATTAATGAAAGATATGTAAATAAAAACACTGATATGCTCTTGCTCATCGCCTATTCTATTGATCTGTGAGGCGGGCTACTCACGGGCGGTCGGTCTATCACATTCTATTCCACGCTAGATATTCCAAATGCATTTGGAGCATTTGTATGATTTCCCCTTAAGATCTTGAAGGTTTAACCAGTGATCTGTGGGTAGTGAAATCAAAAATACTTCTATCAAGAAATGTCTCCACACAGATATACAATGGAAATGCCTTCATGTTTAACTCCTGCCATTAGCTATTTACAGATCAGCACATCTTATCCCTGTGGCAACGTTTCTTTGCTTTCTGGATAAAAAACAAACTTGTCTTCTCTGATGAGATATGAGCACTATGTAGTGGGTCCACAATTGTCATAAAATATAGAGTCAAGATTGTTTGATCGTCATATGTACTGACAGATCAATGGCATTCTAGCTTGCAACAAGTTAACAGGCCTGTAAATGCAATGGTCACAGATTCTTTTGTTTAGATTAGTTTAGAGATACAGCATAGAAACAGGCCTTTCAGTCCACCGAATCCTCGCCGACCAGCGATCACCCGTTCACACTAGTTCTTTGTTACCGCACTCTCGCAACCACTCCCTACACATTGGGGGAGATTTTAGAGGCCAATTAAGGGCCTGTCCCACTTGGGCTTCATTTGCTCGTTATGCAGGTGCTGCACGAAGATTTTGTGAATCCCGAAATCCTGGGACCGCACGTCACTGCCTACGTCACCATGCGCGTAAATGATGTCGCGTAAATGACGCCCAAGTGGGACAGGCCCTTTAACCTACAAACCTGCAAGTCTTTGGGATGAGGGAAGACCAGGAGGAAACGCACCGTCACAGGGTGAATGCACAAACTCCACACAGACAGCACCAGAGGTCAGGATCGAACCTGGATCATAGGCACTGTGAGGCAGCATCTCTACCAGCTCTGCCATAATATTAATTTTTTGCATTTTTAAAATTTTATATAACCTTAATTCTGGTGCGAAAACTGAACTCTTTACTGCAACCAAAGACAGTCCATAGATGTTCTTATTCGCTGGGTTTGGTGTTGTTTAGTAATCTTGAGCCAGATGATTATTGGAAATTAGCTATTCTAACCTGGTGGTCATGGTTTTCAGGCTTCTGCACCTTCCTCCCGAAGGTAGGAGCGAAATGAGAGCATGAGTGGTGTGGGTCTTTACTCCTGTAAATCCCTTTGATTGTGGTGTGGACAGGACTTGTGATGGACCGAACGACGTCTGTTTACCTTTCCATCGCAAGACCTCATCGTCAAAGTACCACAACACTCACTCATCTGACCTGAGATGTCGTCTGTCCATTTCCCTTCACAGATGCTGCCTGATCTGCTGAAACCAGCAAAAAATACCAGCAGGAAATGCCAGCAAATACCAGTAGGAAATACCAGCAAAACAAAAGCTGAATAACTCAGCGGGACAGGCAACATCCCTGGAGAGAAGGAATGGGTGTCATTTCGGGTCGAGACCCTTCCCAGCAGTTTGTCTTAGGCTTCAGATTCCAGCATTACAGTCTCCTACATCTCATTTTTACTATAACACTTCTTTAAGCAATACCTAAATGGTATTTACCATAGTTTACCATATTATATGGGTGGTTCACGGTGGCGCTGCAGTAGTTGCTGCCTTTCAGCAAATGCAGCGCCAGAGACCCGGATTCGATTCCGACTACAGGAGCTGTCTGTACGAAGTTTGTACGTTCTCCCCGTGACCTGCGTGGGTTTTCTCCGAGATCTTCGGTTTTCTCCCACACTCCAAAGACATACAGGTATGTAGGTTAATTGGCTTGGTAAATGTAAAAATAAAAGTCGCTAGTGGGTGGAGGATAGTGTTAATGTGCGAGGATCACTGGTCGGC